>VXAL01013338.1:362369-389660 GCA_013399475.1 Chauna torquata | reverse complement strand
GGGGGGGGGGGGGAGGCAGAACATGCTTAGAGCAGCTGCTTGCAGCTGCATCCCACCTTCTTGTGCAGTTTCCTGGCCTCAAATCACAGTGAAATTGGAGCCCTGGGGACACAGGAGTTGGACCACTCCTGCAGTGGTGGATGGCCTGGAGGTCCAGGGAGCTTTGTGGTCACCATAATTCAGCAGCACCATCTAGGAGTGCTTTGTAATCCTGGAAGTGACCAGGGGAACGTAGGCGTGGGGGACAGGAGGGCACAGATGGTGGCAGAGGAGATTTTGGGCAGCGAATACAATTCATGAGCGGTGGAGCGGCCATCAGGAGGAAAGACCTTAATGCAAATGTCTGTGTGGGAGGGAGACACTGTAGCAATAGTTGCCTTGGAGTAGAGTGATCTTATCGCCCAGCCTTGCAGCCTCCACAAGGAACACCAAGTCTTTGACTGTGTTCAGAATGTGCCCTGCCCAGAACGTGGCTTGTGCCGTTCAACTTCGAGTTCGAGCTGGTTTTGGTTTTCCGCTCCCTGTTATGTGCGCGCCTGCTTGTAAGAAGTTCTGGTTTAGCAACGCCTGCTCCTTGTCCTGAGAACATCGCGTCTCCCAAACACATCTGAATTACTAATAGCATCGAGCGCAGCCTGCAGCAGTTTGTCTGGAAATTGCAGCCTTGGACAGCCCCGTACTGAAGACGATCAAGGTCCTTGTTTATTTATTAGCTGTGTAATCAGATACCTTGTACTGAGTTCATTGTGCCAGATGCCGTATGAAAAAGGAACAAAAGATGGTCTTGGCCCCAAAGCACAGATAATTCACTGTAAACAACAGGTGGAGATAGGCTGAGACAGGCGCAAAGACAGTGTTGGTGTCCTGGCCAAGGAGCTGTTACCAGAGGACAGTAACTGGTTCGGATGTTCACGTGCTTCAGCACTGCCTTTGTGGGAGTCCTGGAATCGCATGCTCCAGGGAGTTTTGGTAAACGTTTGAAATAGTTTGAAGATTGCACCCTATGGCTTGAGAGATGTCTTGGTGTGCCTCAGTTTGCCAATCTGTAAAACGGGAGGGATGTCACTGCCCTGTGCTGCAGGGGTGGGACAGCAGGGCTGTGTCTGCAATACCTCTTTCCAGCACAGACATAAGGTGGTATTTGGGCTCTGAGCTTCTTGTGCTATTCTGTGGGTAAAACACCACCCAAACCAGATGAAGCCCACCGGACCTGCTGGCAGAGGTCCCACAGCCTAAATACAGCCGTGTTTAGGGCCAGATTCACTGGCAGGTCCCAGCTCTTCTTTTTCCGACCAGGGTCAGCACGGCTGCAGCACTGTGCCAGGTCTGGCCAGCTGAGAGCGCGCTCTTGGGGCACAACAACCCCGTGCAGCGATGCAGGCTCAGGGAAGAGCGGCTGGAAAGCCACCCGACAGGAAAGGGCCTGGGGGTGCGGTGGGGAGCCGGCCNCGCACCTCGAACACGGGTTCAGATTTGGGCCCCTGGCTGAAAGAAGGACGTTGAGGTGCTGAAGCGTGTGCAGAGAGCAGCAGCAAAGCTGGTGAAGGGACTGGGAAACGAGTTTTGAGGAGTGGCTGAGGGAGCTGGGGCCGTTTAGTCTGGAGCAGAGGAGGCAGAGGGGAGACGTGATGGCTCTCTACGGCCTCCTGAAGGGAGGATGCAGCGAGGAGGTGCCGGTCTCTTCTCTCAGGTGACAAGTGATGGGAAGCGAGGCAATGGCCTCAAGTTGTGCCAGGGGAGGGTTAGATTGGATATTGTGAAAAATTTATTCACGGAGAGGGTGGCCAAGCATTAGAACGGGCTGCCCAGGGAGGTGGTGGAGTCCCCATCCCTGGAGGCATTGAAGAGACGCGTGGACATGGCCCCACGGGACATGGTTTAGTGATGGGACTCGGTAGGTCAGGCTGATGGTTGGACTTCATGATCTTGAAGGACTTTTCCAACCTAAACGATTCTGTGATTCTAAGGTGATGAGAGCACCAGGGAGGCAGATAGAGAGGGACCTTTCCCTGTCACAAGTTGCTTCATCCCCACCACTCTCATGGTTTAGGAGCTTTGGGACAGCCTCGGTTCGCTGTCCCCTCGCAGCAAGGTGGAGTGCCATCTAGTGTACATGCCTGATGGCACTGTCTGGACATGGCACGCCAGCGCAAAGAGCTGGGGCTGGGCTCTTTCCTCTCTTACTCTTTACATAAACCCAGAAGGGTTATTATTTTTGGTGATGCTTTTAACCATTTTGCATCCATACCTATCACTTCTGTTTTCTGGTCAGTGGAGAAGTTCATATCCAGGGTTTGTGTCCGTTCCTGATGATGGGGTGAGCTCCCCAGCTGGCATATAAGGAGAACTCAACCTCATTCCCCTCAGAAAGCATCAAAATAAGTCATTAGTGTTTTACTGGACTCTGTTCTCGGCAGATCCTGTGATCTGCATGAGGAAGTTCAGAAGTCTGTAGGCCCTGTCCTCCTTTTCAGCGCAGCTACACACCTGGTCCCCAGGTGCGGAAGGCCAGAGGGGGACGGCACTGTCCTTGTCCACCCCACGGCTCTGCTCACGCCTTGGGGTGCTTGCAGCTGGGTCTCCCCCAGCCCTGCCTGCTGGTGCTGAGCAATCTTGAAAATATGGCCTCAACTGTCCAAGATCTTGTCAGTTAAATTCATAGAGCCATGCCTCGTGAAAAGCAGTGCGAGGCTCCAGCTGGCTGGGGCCAGAGCCCATTTATGGCAAAAATTGCGATGCTCTTTAGAGAAGCAGCAAATTCACCCTGCTTATAAATTGCAAGTCCTCCTTTGAGGTCAGATCCTGCAGATCCCAGCCCGTGCGAGCAGCCCTCCCTCCTGCCGTCGGCTCTGCTGCCTTCGGGGGCTCCTGGCAGTAATTACGCCGGGTCTGGGGTGCGGGACCGCGCTCCGGCTGCACCATCCCCACCAGTGTGCCTGCTGACCGCAGCCGAGCTAGGATTTCACCCCGACCTTTTGAAGTCTCTAATAAGAGCAGTTGGGTCTGGGGAGGGGGAAGGGAGCTGGGTCCTTTCCAAAGAGTTCAGAGCAATGAACAAGTGATCAGCAAACCTGAGAATAACCCCCCCGTGCTCCTTCCCTGATGTCTGCATTAAAGCTCCTGCGCTGCTAATTATGCTTTTCCCCGGGAGAGCATTGAGGTAATCCAAACTGCCTTCGCAGTGAAACAGAAGAGGCTGGCGAGGGGGAACAGGGGCTGTTGTTGTGGCCATAAATCTTCACAAATTCTCATTACGTGCAGGTATTAGGGAAGGGAAGCGGATTAGGCTGCAGTTAAAGTTATGTTCCTGGGGCTGGGTGCTGTGGTTCCTACCCCGTTACGGAGCCCTGTTGGGTCAGTGGGGCTGCTCGTGCAGGGTCTGTAGGACTGGGGCCACCCTGGTGTCCTGGCTGCTGTCCCTGCCTGTCTCCTGCACAGCCCACTGCCTGGGAAACTCAGGTTTTCGTGGGTTGGAGTTAAACACGTTCATCCCCAAGCTGCGCCCGGCTGAGCCCTTGTGACTTCCCAAGGGGTACGTTAGCAGGACGGCATCCACAGTGAGAATAGAAACACAGATGCTTGAGGAAGTGAATTATTCTTCGTGTTTCTTTCATCAAATTCGATTCTGCAGGAAGAAATTTCTCAGCAGAAGTAATCATCGGTTCCCTTCGTGCATGGCAAGCCCATCCTTCTTGCTTCCTGGAAGTGAGGAGATTCATAACCTGCCCTGCTCTTCCTGTTGCAATGCCATCTGTTGCGGAGATATAAAGATCCCCACTCAAGCTTCCCTGGACTCAAGGCTGCTGCCCGCTTTCTTGTTGCAGATAGAGGAGAAGCTGCCCATTGCTGGGCGGTGACACCTCGCGGGGACATCATCCCCACTGGTGAGCAGTGCGGCAGCTTCAGCTGGGTCCCACTGAGCTACCATCTGGACCTGGACCTAGAGCAGTGTCCCCTGCCCTGGCCGGTGGCCGGGAGCAGTCGTGTCCACAGCCTTCCCCCGCCTTCCCCTGGCGAGAGACCTTTAGCTTCCAGTGCAGCTGCACCAGCTGAAGCTGCTCAATTTTTATTATTATTTTTTCCTCTAGCAGGACATATTTCTGCTGAAAATTTCAAAAAGTCAGGGTGATTTGTTCTGACATTTCCAGCTGGAAAAGGGCACCTTCCCGGAGCCCATGCTTGCTGGGGAAGCCTTTTATGGGAAAATATCAAAACCGATTGTTTTGACTTCCGTGTTTATCTGATGGTCTGGATGTGTGTGCACATTCACACGCACATCTTTGGGTTCTAAAATGTTGCATTTTGTCATTAACATTTCATTTCCCCTTTCGCGTTATTGTATCGTAACATTTAGCACCATACGTGAGTATCTTTCAACATGAGCGAAATGCGTTTGCACCATCTGACCTGACCAGTTTGGGAAGCCCTTTTTTGGGGGAGAAATCCCCGTGTTCAGAGTAAAACAAGTGAGGAAGCGCCTGGATTTCCCACTGCAGGGAAGCTCTGTGTCCTGACCCCTGTGGCACAGGGTTAGCAAGAGAAGGCTCCTGCTTTGCATCTCGACAGGCTTTGGGAAGCTCCCGCAACCTTGCTGAGTGATGGTGAACAAAGGCCAGGTCTTTCCCGTGCCTCAGTTTCCCCACCTGTAAAAAGGGTTTTGCTGCTGTGCTCACTCACAAAATACCGAGGTCTTTGCTGAAGCTGCTCAGCGTCAGCACTGCATCTGCAACACGCCGTGTTGCCACCTCGCCTGCTTGCTCAGGGCTCTGCCTCCTGCCCTTTCAGGAGCAGTGAATCCACGGGAACAGGCTCAGAGAGAAAGGATTTAGTGGGATGTGTGTGCCTGGGAGCCTCCGAAAGGGCCAAGAAGGGGGAAGGACTTCCCAGCCTGACCCAGACGCAGAGCACAGTGGTTAACTGAGTCTGACCAGCTCCACTGCCGTGGGGTCAGCCGCGGTGGGTACGGGCCCCGTCCCCTCCCGGTGGGACACGGGCAGGAGTCCTGTGTGAGCAAAGCCTTTGGGTGCAGATTTCAGGGGGCTGTGCCTCTGCGTTTCACAGGATTTGTCTGCTCACCGCTTCCTAATTACAAATGGGGTGTTTGGCCAAGTGACAGCGACCTGCCAGCTTGCAGCTGATGCCTGGACGTGTCCCCGTTTCTGACTCCCATCTGTGCAGCCCAGTGATTCAAGGGGCTTTGGCAGCGACGGTGCCACGCAGCAGCCATCGTCCTCCCCTTGGCTTGGTCAGCCAAGTCCAGCAGCACTGCAAAAGCCCACAGCTGGGTGAAGGAGCCTGAGCCTGGGTGACCTGCAGAGCCCCAGCTGCTCCCGTGGGCTCTCACGGCCACCGGCACCACGGGGACATCGGGGTGAGTTGGGTGAGAAGTCCTCCTGGAGGACCTGAACAACGGGGTCCTTCAGAGGGATTTGGGGCAGCAGGGGACTTGCAGGGCTCACACAGCTCCTACGGCCGAGCTCCACAGCCCTGACAGCCTCAGGCAGAGCTGCCTGGGGACCCCACGGCCTCGCATCAGGGTTGGGCTTCCTCTGCTTTTCAATATGTCTGTATATATGTGTATATGTCAATATACGTTTCATAGGGCACTTCTATAGGGCCGCAGCGGGGAGGTGAGAGGGGCCGCCATGGCACATCTCAGCCCAGGTTCCTTTCTCCTCTCTGTCCAGATTCACCTTGGCATCCATGCTTGGGACCGGGTGTGCTGGTTCTCCCTGAAGGCACCAGTCGTCCTGCTGGGACACGGGTCCTTCTCTTCCCCTCCATCCCTGGGAGCATCTGCTGAATTCCCCATGGTCAGACCTGGATGGGTGCCCTGATGGGTCCCACTCTGTTCCTGGTCACCCTTACGGTCACCCTGGCTTGCTGGGAACCAGCTCGTCCCGCAGTCTCCCCTTTTCTTTACACATCCCCAATATAAAGGCAGGTTTATCAGACTGGTGAGTTTTGCAGACTTGCTGGAGTCTGTCTGTCTGTCTGCATCTCTCACTGTAGCTGATCCCATCATCCACACTCTGCAGCATCTATGTTTTCCCGGAGTAAGTCCTTCCAGCCCAAGTCCTGCACCACTGACTCAGGCACAGCCCCCCCCGGCACGGATTTCCAGGAATGCCATCCTTAACGTCTCCCACTCAGCAAACTGTAGCCATCATATGTTTAGGGGAAAAATTGGATTTGCCTTGTAATCTAATCAATGTTAAATAACAGTAATTCTAACTCCACGGCTCTATGTTTAAAGTGCAGTTGGTCTCTGGGGATCATCGGAGTTATTTAATCTAATGAAATCACCATTACTGTCTAATGAGGGTGCACCACGGGGATGCCTTTCCCATGAAAGAAAGCAATGGGTAAATAAATGGCAGCCAGAGCCAAATATTCAGCAAGGGGAAATGGGCAGGGTGCAGCAAGACGAAGGTTTTACCTGGTAGGGACCCAGAGCTCTTTTGCTGCCTCTCTGACATCTCCTAATGGCAAGTGTCGTTTCTGAGCCATGTCAGTGGCGAGCATGTGCCCAAGTCCCTCCCGTCCCCCCGGCAGCCCTGGGCAGGCTGGGCCACACCAGTGCCGCATTTTCCCTTTTTCTGGCCCAAGCAGGAGTTACGTTTTTGTGTTAAAAATCAATATACCATCGTGCATCATGTGCTAACTCCAGCAGATTGCTCTCTTTATTGGCTTTCCCTGTCATGGTCCAGACTGTTTTGCCATTTTTTTCAATGTTTTCCCTCAAATCTGCTGTACTTTCTTCTTTTTCATTAAGTGGTGTTTCCTTGTCTCCTCTTAGAGGGAGACAGGACATGTTCCAGTGCAGCTTCTGAGCTGTCCAGTCAATTCGGGCAATGCAGCCCAAGCTGAGCTGCATGCAGCCGGTTGCTCTCCTACGCACTGAACTCATTGTATGCAAATAAATCGGAGTTAGGGCAGCAGCAGGCAGGGACTGTGCTGCTGTCAAATGTCAGCACGGCTGCATCCCGCGTAACCAGGGGAGTGTTCCTTCCCCGTGGCGTGTGCTCTGATTTCCCATTATGATTTCTTTAATAAGACTGATACTTACTGTACATCACTCATTTGCTGCTAAAATGGGAACCATTAGAGCAATAAGCGGCAATTACCTTCTGAGCGGCGTGGTGTGTGAACTCAGCGCGGAGCCTCCCCGAAGCAGGAGGCTGAACCCTGCCTTCTCAGAGCAAACGCCCACAAGCTGCAGCAGAACTCTGGGGCAGCTCGTTCGGGACAGCTGCGATGCCTGCCGGAGGGTGCCCGGCAGCCTCCAGGTGCAGGATCACACCACGCGTCTGCTGGGAGCAGATGCGTCTGGCTTGCCGTCAGCAGCTGATGGGGATGAGGACAGGTTGTGGCTCTGCACGTGCCGCTCAGCTACATGCGGACGTGGTCCCCCTCCTTTGAGCAGCTCGTCCCCAAGGTGTGGCTTTTCCTTGGAATACAGTTTCCATGCTGGAAGAAAAAAAAAAAAAAAAGAGGGTCATGTCTGGTAATTTAATCATGTTAAGTGCTCCTAAAATCACATCTGTGCTGCACGATAGCATGCCAGAGATCTCCAGAGGAGCGGATGCACCGGTGAGGATTCGGTGCGGGAGATGGGGCACAGCAGGGCTCCTGGAGCAGGGCTCCTGGGCGCGCCAGCCCGCAGAGCCCCGGCGCTCCCGAGGTCGGGGAGCCACCAGCACGGCCCCGCTGGGCGGCTCGGCAGTGCCAGCCGGGGCGGCTGCGTTCATTATGCACAGCCCTTTCGCGCCGCCTTCGTTACTCGCATGCTATCTAGTGTCACTAAGATATCAAGTTCATTTGGGTACATCCACATTGGCAGTTTAATTATGTCTGGGTACTACTCTGTATTTTATTCATGGACTATCTGGGGGCGGTTGTCAAACACAAGCCCAGGAGATAAAGGTTCAGTGGCTGCAGAATGCTAATGTCCTGCTGGTTCCCCTTTGACAAATACACATGCCAGTTATTACCAAACTGATTATTTCATTCATTAACACCGCATACATCAGCTCCCTTCACCCGGTATTATGGTATACATTCATCTTTTCATAAACAATTACCTGACAAGGTTGGGAAAGGCGGCTACTGGGGAATTAATGCTCTGATGGGAATTTCCTGGCGTGGTTCGTAACAAGGTGCTGGGTGTGTGTGGAATGCCCCGTTAGCGTGATTGCTTCATTAATCAAATTAGGGACAATAGCACGTCACGTGTGCGCCGTGTCTCCCAACAATACCGGACCCGCTCGCGTTGTGCCACGGGCGCAGCGATGGGCTCCGTGTCCACGTCGCGGTGGCGGGGGACATGAACTGAAAGCCAGGGGACCCGGCGGGAAGGCTCGGAAAGCATTCCTTGTGGCCGGACCATGGTGTGCAGTTCTCATCTGCCCTTTTCTTTTTGTCAGTGCTATTACTGTCACGAGGAACATTTCCATGAGAACAGGTTCTTTGTTTATTCTTTGCACCTTTTTTCAGGCTTTATGTTGCTTTTCCTGCTGTAACCCCCCAGGACAGCGTGAGCAGCGGTGCAGGGAACGAATGAGGCACCGTGAACCATCTGGGGAACAAAACTCCCAGGTCTTCTTTCTACATTTTTTTACTGTAAAAGGCTGGTGATGGAGAAAAAAAAAGTACAGGGAGACATAAGCAGTAAAAAATAACCAAACCCGTGAAATAAGCGGTTCCTGCAGCTTCCTTAGAGACACTGTAGAAACCCAACAGAGGACTATGCCGTTGCTCGCCCAGCTGGAGGTGGCTCTGCCGCGAGTTGTGTCCCCGACACAATTTTTTGTCCAGCGCTAACCATGGCGGAAGCAATCAGACCTGGAGCTCTTGAACGCAGCCCTCGTGGGTTCAGTGTGACGTTGGTCCCTTATTTATTTCTTTAAATACATCGGGCCCTCAACTGTTTCCAGCAGAAAGCTCGCTCTCGCCGACACTTAGGAGGAGCAGCTGCAGGAGGCCACCAACCCAGCCCGAATCAATTCAGCTTTTCACTCAGGCAGACACGCCTGAAAAGTAATGCTTCAGGGGTCGCACTTCTGCACTGCTCCAGCGCAGGATTTGCAGACTAAATAAAGGATCCGAGTGAGATTTAAGTGCCTAACTCCCCTAGCTCCCTTTGAAAAAAGACCCACTGGAATAACTAAGAAGCTTTTGTGAAAAGCATTAATCCTCCTTGCTATCTCTGCGCGTCTCTTTGATCACGCTTCAAAATCTTCATCTCCAGGGGTCCTGGCGGGGCTTTCCAAAGTGGCGTAAGAGCAGACGTCTCGCTGCTGGGAGCCCTGGGCTCCCGAGACCCAGCGTCACCTGCGAAGGTCCCCGCATGGCTTGCCGTGCTGGGGAAGGAGGGTTGGTCTCGCTGAGCAGCCTGCACCTCGAAGAGCTCCCGTCGGGGCAGCCCTGCAGAACGAGGGCTGCGGGTGCCTGCAGGAGCCAACCTGACACCTCCAGCCCGTTTCAGTTCGGTGCTGAGTGGGGAAGACTAGACTTCGTTGGCCTGGATCCAAATGACTCAAGTTGACTCACAAAACCCAGGTCACTAATTGGTTTTATTTTCATCCATTCATTCTTTGGCAACCACTTTTCTTTTCTTTTCTTACACTAATGAGCTGGATTGCCTCTTAGAAACTTGTTGTCACGCTGATGCCCAAGTGGCAGCCTCTGCATCCGTGCAAGGGTGTGGGGGGAAGCGTGGTGTGAACGTCCGGACCCACCTCGGGTGGATGCCGGGGCTGCCTCTTCCCCCCGCTTGCTGCACAATGTGCTCATGAAATTTCGCTCTACGATCAACTGAAAATTCCTGAAATGTGTAAGATGACTTTACTTGATGCCGGGCGAGACAGTGATGCATTCCCTGGGAGGAGGTGGAATAGCTGAGCATAGAAAAGAGCTCTTAATGCACGACCTTTTGAGCTGTGGCTAAAATCCCTTAATAGACTGCGGGGCTGGAGGAGGCCAGGGTGAGATTGCTCTGCGCGTTTTCTTCAGCACTGGCCCCTGCCTTGCCCAGAACTTGCAAATTAGGCTACAAGGAATCTTTTTAAGCTTTCTATTTTTTGGAGACTTTTGCCCTCTTTGCACTTGACTGCTTTGCTCCAGGAATGAAAGTAGGCAGCCCTTTCCTAGCCATTAAAGTTTCATTTAGCAAAAGGACAAAGAATTGGCACGAGAAGGATGAAGAATGACTGCAAGGGTAAACTTGTGTGACTCCATGTGTTTTAGATCATAGCCTGAGGTCAGTCTTTCTATTCTATAATACAGATAAAGGATTTTTTGGCCTTGCAGCAGGAGGAAATGTGTGGTGATATATAACAAAGTCACTTCTCGGCATAATTTAAGAAACAACCTCTGTTCTCTAAAGCAGGGGTCCTTTCAGGTGTCTGGCTCTCTCATAGAGCTCTCCAGTGATGTGCACACACACAAATATACGTGCAGCATCTCCAGCAGTAAAGAGCACATCACAGTATTTTCCAAAAATTAATAATCTCTACCGAATTGTTTAGGACTCCACCACAACATCTCGGAGGATGCTTTTACCTCCATGAGAGCACAGCTCATCACAAGTTACGCTGCTCCCGCCGGGAGCTGAACAGCCAAGAAAGTTGGCTCTTTGCCCTGCAGAGTCCCTGCAGCAAGGGGGAAAGCCCTTGGCCCCACTCCAAGAGCCCGCAGGGGCTCTCAGCCTGCATCCTCTTCCCATTTCGGGTATCATCGCTGCATCTCAGGCTTTGACTGCTCTAGTGCAGCTACTTCAGTTCGGGCACTCGCTAGGTGCTGACTTTTAGTCTCTGAAATGTGAAGGGATTTCTCCCCTGCTCAGAGGGAAGGAGGATGGAGAACACCTCTTTTTTTCCCAAATCACCTCCATTCAGTGGTTTTCCGCATCCTTCCAATTTCATTCCCCTTCACGCTGCTTGCAGCTTCCCAAGCACAGCCACTCTCCCGCACTGGTTCCTGACCCAGCTCCTCTCCTTCCATGGGATTCCCACCACCCCGGGATGCTCTGCAGACCTGCAGCATCCAATCCCACCAGCACCGCTGCACCGGCTCTGCAGGCTTATCTTCAAATGCTATCAGTAACGCACGGTGACGTTTTCTGGGCCATTTCTTTCCTATGAAGAATGCGTGCGTTGCTGTGAGCATGCATGCCTGAAGTGTGTTTGTGCTGAAGAAAAATGAGGCAGACATGGAAAACAAGCAAATCACATTATATATTGCAGGCAATAATGTAGCTCCCAGGGGACGGAGATGATATAGTGAAAGACAAAGGAACAATAGACTTTGCTGGCCTGAGTGCTCGCTTGATTGTGGCTTTTCTGGAATTATCCCTGACTTCCTCGGTGCCAGCCTCGGAGCTGCTCGGAGACCAGGACACAGTTTTGGAGGCGGCTGAGCAGGGAGCACAGGTTAAGGCAGGGGCTGTCGGGGTGCATGCAATGGGGACGGCTTTCCTCACCAGCAGATCGGTGAGGAGCCTGCAAAACCAAAGCTCCAACAGCTTTTGGAAAACCCCAGCTGAGATGCTCTCCTGGGGCTCCCCGGAGTTCCCTCTGCAGAGGCCACCAATGCTTTGAGACGTGCTTCAGACTTTCCCCCTCTTTTCCTTTCCTTCTTTCTTTCCTTCTTTCCTCCCTTTCTCTCTCCTCATTCCCTTCTCTTTCCTTCCTTGACTTCTTTTTTTCTTTTTCCTTTTTCTTCATCATCTTCTTGCTTTTCTTTTTTCCCTTTTCCTTTTTCTTCATCATCTTCTTGCTTTTCTTTTTTCTTTTCCTTTTGCTCTCCCTCTCTCCCCTCTGCTTTCTCTTTCTTTCTGTCTGTCTTTCCATCTTTTTTAAACCTCAGCAAATTCCAGGAAGGCATCAGTTGTCTTTAACACCCAAAGGAAAAATCGAAGGGAAGGGTTCAATTACTCGCATGAAAAATGAGTCTCCTAACCGAGGTCTATCCATTTGCTAGTTGTGCTTGTTTTAAAACTGAATTATAGAGACTGCACATTTTTCTGGAGACAAATGCATTAATTTTTCTCAAAACAGACAAGAGGGAAGCAGAGGGAAAATAAGATAATAAGAGTTTCCACAGTGATTTATATGCCTTTGTGAAAAATAATGGGGGAGGCTACAGCGTGCACCGGCGGCCGGGGGGAAGGGGCCACGGTGGCAGGGACGGCTGCAAGGAAAACTGCCAGAAGTCCGAGTGAGATGTTGGTTTTAGATGATATAAGATCGCTTTACGTCTCTAGCTGGCTTGAAAAATCTCTCCTTCTCTCCCTCTGTATACACACATGAAATATGCCATATTGATGCGCTTAAAATCAGCACAAGCGATACTGTTTATACAGGAAAGGATTGTGTTTCTTCCCAGCCTCTCCCCAGCTCTCCCTCTTCTGCCGAAGGATAAACTGGGACCTTCAGAAAACAAAGTGGTGGCTACAGTTTTTAACAGATTTGCTGTTGCATGTATTTATATAGGGCAGGAGAGCCCCTCCCCAGGGCCGGCTGCCTGCGCTCTCAGGGAAAGAGCAGTGGGGTTGAGGGGGTTTTTTTTGTTATCATCTGTTCACTTTTTGTTTTGCTTTACATGCTGAAAGAGATATTTTAATGATAGCGAATAGTAAATTGGGTTTCATTATTGCTCATGAAAGCTGTTTTACAAAATTGGACTATTTATGTAGTGTAGTGATTGCAGTGTAGTTCCAATTTTAATGTCTAACTGTAGCGAATAAAAAAAATTATAGGAACCATGTTTTTTAAAAACTACAAGCTATTTTTGAACTAAGATGCAATGAGTAACTTTTTCCTGAAAGACGGTCATCAGCAGCTCCCAGGAAATCTTACGGTTTGACCAAGTAAATGTTTTTTTGGGGTGAGCTGAAAACCCTGCAAGGGCTGGAAGCAGTTTCAGGCAGCGCTTTCCGATGGGCATAATCCCTGGGAACCCGTCCGGGAGGCCAGCGGCTACCGCAGCTCTAGTGCCCGTGCTGCTGTCTCTCCCCAGTTACAGGAATGACTCAACGAATTTATTCCCTGTTGGTTTCTGAGTAGAAAACCCCGTGGCGCTCAGAGGGATATGAGAACAGAGAGGCTGAAAGGGATGCTTGAAAGCAAAACTCAAACCTCTTCCAGGGCAGATGGTTAATGGTGTGGTTCAGTTTATTTGCCCAATGCAAATCACATCCCGTTCACCCATAACTACAGGGAACCGGATTCCTGTTTGTTTTGCTAAATCGGGGCTGAGGTTTTGCTGTGTCCTCTGCAGCCCGCTGGTGAAGCTCCCCCGCAGCAGGAGGCTCGGTGGTGCCCAGCGCAGCATCGCCGTGGCCCCGGGGCTGGGGGAGAGGAGGCAGCTGGGGCTGGGGTGGGGATGAGCCGCGAACACCGCGACAGTTTGCAGGATCCGACCTCCGTGCTCATGAGGGCAGGCCTGTGACGGTGCCGTAGTCGACAGCCGCTCCCAACCCAAAACCAGTTCTCCCAACCCAAAGCCAGGCAGCGCTGTGTTGGTGGGTCTGGCCCCTGCCACTGCACCGCTCCCCTCTGCCCTCAGACCAGGGGGGCATTTCGGGGGGTTCCCAACGTCTCAATTGGCCCTATGAAACCTAAAGAGATTTTTCACAGGTTCCCGAGTTTTTGAAGGAGAAATTTGCATATTAATAAGAAGCTGTTCAGACTGATTGGCTTAATGTGTTTGGGGTAAGTATAATTAAATGTCAAGGGAAATATATCATGGAGTAATGAAGCTGAAGCTAATTTATCAAAAAATGAGACCTAGAGGGGGAGACATTCCCAATAATAAACAGTTGCTTAACCTTCCTCTTCAGGTGGTGCACTTGAAGCGTATGGTCTTGGCAGTCCGCACGGGAGGGAAGTGAGCTGCCTATTGCTTTGGGCTGGAGGTTTCTCTCATTTGCACCCCAGTGCAAGCCCCCTGCCATGGCTGAGCCCATGGGTTCACCGGGCAGAGACAGGCTGGGGGGGTGCTGGAGGGCTTTACATGATGTGCAGGATGCCTGGGAGGACCTACATGTGCAACACGTCAGGACGCTCTTAGGGAAGAAGAGCAGGCATGAGGTTTTGTTGTACCAGACTCAGCTTTGCTACTAGGTCACTTATGCCTTTTTTTTTCCTCATTCCTCTCTCTTTTTACTCCGTAAGCTTTCCAGAGCGCATGCTACCTCCTGCTGTGTTTACAAACTAGCCTCCTAACGATCAGCTCCTATAGACACAGATTTACTATGAACAAAAAATACAGCCTGCAGTCAGAATTGCAAGGCAGGTCCCAAAACAGGGCATTTTAACATCAGAATTGAGGGTGAGGTGCAGGCTGACGTCCGTGCCGGTCCCTGCAAAGGCTGTGACTTCTGCATCCCAAGGTGCGGTGGGAAGAGGCAGTGAGCTCCCTTCCCACGGCACAAGAGGCACACACCTTGCAGCAAACCTCTTGCTTTAGGTGAGGGCTGGATTCACGGGATTCATTGTCAGCCTTGTGCTGCCATCGTGCCTGTTGTCTCAGCGGGAAAAATCCTCCTTTGGCATAATATGGGGGGAATCAGCAGGTTGCAGAATCATAGAAGCATCTGTAGAAGAGAGCAGAACCAGTGTCAGTCTTCATTAAGAGGCACCACACTTGCAGTAAAAACCAGCACGAAAAAGCCACCAGAACCAGCTGCCACGAGGCTGAATCTACCCAAGCGAATCCATCCGGGAAGTGACGAATCACTTCTCATTTGGGAGCTATGCTGGAAAAGTTAGGACGTCACTGGGGAGCCTGATTTGCTCCTCCATGAGGATTAGCTGGTGCTGTGTGGGTGCGGCAAACAGCTCGTGCCCGCAGCTCCGTGCCCCAGCTGCTGCCGGTGTTAAGCTCGCACAGGGAACGTGGGGCTGGGGAGGCCACGAAAATGTGGAAAAGTGCATTTGGTCAGTGGTGGAGGTGCTGAGCGCTGGGTCCGGGTGTGATGAGGAAGGGCAGGGTCAGTGCTCCCCAGTGCAGGGTATACCCCAAAACTTTCCGCTCGCTGCTGGCACAGTGCCTTGAGAGGAGCTCTGAGGCTGGGGTGAGGAGCTGGCTCAGGGTCACGGCCACGGGGAGACCACCACAGGGCTCCTCTGCTGCGGAGACGGCTGATGAAGCCAAGGAAAGATGTGGGGAAGCCAGCCCAGCAGAGGAAGCTCCTTTGGCTGGAGTCTCCTTTCCCATGCAAAGGCTGGAGACGTGGTGCAGGGGTCCTTTGCCAAGGGCTCTTGAGCTCATTCATCTGCATCTGCTGGGTGGGCAGCTCGCAGGTGGGATTTACCGGCACCGCCACCAGGCAGGATGCAGCAGCCCTCATGAAGGCTGCAGAAATGCACCACTGGACAGAAAACAACAAACGGCCCCAGGGCAAGCCCAGCTGGGCAGCCTGGGGACGCGGCTGTGCCACCTGTGATGGCCTCGGCTCAGAGGAGGTCCTTGTTCCAGCCAAGAAAATCAATGCCCTGCATGGGTAACGGCATCAGAGAGTTCCTGCCTGTCGGTAGGCAGCGGCAGGCTGCAGGAGATGCCCAGATGCGTTCCAGATGTGCTTCCCAGCACGGCCGCTTCTCGGGAGCCTCTTGGTGCGATTCCTGCTCCCAGACAGGCGCTGGGTACCAGGATGGTGGCATCGCCCCTCAGCACCGCTTGCCTGCCGCCCTCAAGCACGGCTTCTGGCCATCGCTAATTAATCAGTGCAATTAAGTAGAGAGCTTGCATGCTGTAATTAGGATCAGTGCAATCTCCTCTCCCATCCTGTGTGCCCCAGGGAGGCAGTGACAGCACCGGGGGGCTGCTGAGCTCAGTGCTGCTGAGCAAAGACCCCCTCTATGTGCAACTGCTCTCTGCCCCTTCAAAGCCCCCATGCCCCTGTGCCTGCTCGCTCGGCGCAGCGACCACGTATCTCGAGGCCACCGCGGCCCCAGCCCCTGGCCAGGTATTGTTCCTGCTCTCCCTGAGCAAGTTCATGGCCCCGAAATCCTGAAGGCATGCGTGCACCTGCGGCGTCAGCAGCAACAGCCCCTTGCAAACAAGCCACTCGCTCAGTGGCACGGCTTTGATGGGCTTCCCAGCTCCTGTGAAGGGAAGAAAGCTTTTCCTGTGCTGAGCTCGGGGCTGGGCTGTCACCCACGGAGGCTGCCGTGAGAGCCAAGTGCCCAGGTCCCTGCTTTGGGGGCAGCGAGACACTTTCTGGAGCGATTTTCTTAAATGCTGATGTGGTCGAAGCCCTGCAGAGCTGCCTGTGGTGCTTGACATGTAGCAGGGGTGCAAATTAAGGAAACTGCTTTTTATGAAATGTACGAAATATATATATATACATATATAAAATTATTTTTATATATAAATTATTTTTTAAATATACATATTAAAAAAAAAAACCAACACCCCGTTGCAGTGCTTTGGGCACAGGCAGCAGTGCTGCTCCTCGCCATCAACAGCACTTTTAGCTCAGAGCATCCCTGGACACCCTCCGGCTAAAAAGTGGTATTTTCCTTATCCAGGCACTCCTGACCCAGCAGGGTGGGGTCTGGGGCAGACACCCAGGGCTGCCCGTGTCCCGCAGGCTTCACTGTAGGGTGCTGCCTGGACGCTGGGCTGGGCTGTCATCATTCTCCTAAACTTGTGTTTTTCTGCAGCTTCCTAGGGCAGGAGCTGCAATTCTGTGCTGGGTAAAGTAATGAAAGCATCTTGCAGCCACAGCATAGCCTCTGTTTTCAAAATCCGGACAGTTTTTAAGTATTTGGCCTCTAGGCATTAACAAGAAAATGCATATGAGCAGCATGAGGACTTGGCCAAGGTGATGCCCGCAGTCAGTGTCCAGGAGGTGCCCCAGCGGTTCTGGTCCAGCACGTTGGAGCGTTTTCTGCTGCTGTGAGAGAGCAGCGTTGGTTTCAGCCGAATTCGGCCAGCCCTTGGGGCTGCTGTGCCCGAACCGCTCCCACAGCCCGGAGGGAGGTCGGCTTCCTCACCTGCGAGGGAAAGGGAGAGGAGGGAGCGAGGGGATGGCAGCCGCGCTGATAAGATGCTGCCTGACAGATACAGCGTGGAAACAGATGCTACCGGCTGCAGATGTAATGAGATACGTAAATACCGA
This sequence comes from Chauna torquata, assembly GCA_013399475.1. Classification (NCBI taxonomy): domain Eukaryota; kingdom Metazoa; phylum Chordata; class Aves; order Anseriformes; family Anhimidae; genus Chauna; species Chauna torquata. The sequence continues at coordinate 372,529 of VXAL01013338.1, read as the reverse complement.
GACTTGCTCAAATAAACGCCGGCACCCGCCGCACGGACGAGCTCGGGAGCTGCCGCCGCCGCTGACTGTCAGCAGGCACAGAGCGGTCTGGCGTGGGGAGGGAGCGGAGGGCCCTGCCTCGGTGAGAGTGCTTTACTCGGGCAGGAGGCTGAGCGCCGCGCCACTTTTCCTCCCTGCTGAGTCCTGCCGGCACCGGCCTTGCCCGGCCGCCGGGTCTGGATTTTGGGGATATCTCCCAAAAGAAGTGGGTACGTTGGCACCCGTCCATCTCAGTGCAGCTCAGCACAGTCGGGTGCTGGTTTTATGCTTTGATATCCCCTCCGGAATATTGGGAAGGCTCCTTTTGCTACTGATGCCAGCTGGAGCTGGGTTCACATCCAGTAATGCAATGGCTGCTTTCCCTTTTTCCCTATAGATGCCGCTGATCATTTTCCTCATTCCTTTCAGCTTCCTCGCTCCCACAGTTTTCCTTGGTATTTTTTTTTTCTTACCAGAGCCCTGGAATACATCTTTCCATGTATTGATTTCACTTGACATCTAAAGGAAGGCCAAGCAGGCAGCTCACGTAGCGCGGCCGTGCCCTCGCCGCCCATTAAAGCCGCGTCAGAGCCTCGCTAGAGCTGTCAGACACCAGCCGAACAGGAGGGACGGCTTCCTCTCTTTAGGCACTGTTTTTTTAATTTATTTATACGTGCACACTACTGGTTATGTTATCACTCTTGCCAGAGCATCTTTCTTTTCAATCTCCTGTACGTGCTGTAATGGCACTCCTGGGAGCGCGGGCCTGAGGGTGGGGAAAGGCAATCATCGCATGTGATCACAGGGCTGGGTTTTTTTTTTTAGCAATTTCTGCTACAGAAATGCTTAAAATGCATTGGAAGAGAAAGGGAAATGGGATGGAGAGAGGAGGAAGCAAGTGGCTGGTGGCTGCGGTAGCACAGGAAGCAACGCACACCGCTCTGGGGTGTGAGGCTGCGTCGAGCTCGTTGTGCCTCAGTTTCCCCACCTGCCTTGTTTGATGGCTCCATGCCAGAGAAGGCTCCATGCTTCCCCCAGAGCTGCCAGCTGTGCTATAGCCACACGCATCCCTGCAGCGTCTGGCCTCATCCTGGAATCAGGAACTGTGGCAGCGCTTCTGTACAGAGGTGAGAGGTGAAATCAGCCCCCTTGGGTGGCTTTCCCTCTCTGATCTGTTCTCCTAGCCCTGCCACAGCATCGTCACCAGCTGTAAAAGGCAGTGCACAAGTGAGAGGCAGCGATCCCCAGCTGGGACTGATGAGCACCGTGCCCAGCTCGGTCGCTGATTGTTTTTTTGGGTGGTTGATGGGAGTTTCCCACAAGCCTCGAACACCGCTGGCTCCCAGGGACGACGGCAACGTCTTGTGTCTTGCAGGAAAGGCTCTTGATTGAGATCCAAGCTCCTGCAGCTGACTGCAGAGCTGCTGGGCTCTTCCAGAGAGAGCAGCATTGCTTTGATAGGGTTTTTTTTCTGCACTGACCTCCTCGGTGGCACTTCCTTAAAAACAAGACTTGCCACCGTGAGGGGTTTCCTTTCCCAGCGCTGCTATGGGGCAGCCCCATGCTGCTGGCTCAGGTGCTCCAAAACCCACCCAAACCGTGGCGGTTGAATTTGGAGCAACCCAGACTGCGGAGGGTTGACGCTGGCCTTGGCGCCGAGCGGGGCGAAACGAAACGGCGGCTGGCGCCATGCGCTGGGGCTGGGACCTGGGCTGCAGCGTGATGCGGTCCTTGGGGTCGGGGTGCTCCTTCTGCTCCTTCTCCCTCCGAATGGACTCAGCAGTGCACGGCGTGGCTGTGGTCCCAGTCCAGCAGCTTTCCTCCTCCCGGGGCTGGCTGTGCATGGCTGGGAGGTTCCTGTGTTTCTTTGGATGCCCTAAAATCTGCCTGGGGGCTTCCGTCCCCCCCAGTTTCTTTGCCTGTACGCGCTGCTTGGACCAGTGGCTTAGGTCAGTGGCAAGGTGGAAAATGCACCTGGAGGCTGGAGCCAGCCCCAGACTGGGCTGCCTGGGGAGGGTGTCTCGGGGTGCAGGGGGGTGAGCGATGCCTCGCATCTGCTGCATCTCATCGCTCCGGTGCAACCTGCAGGCTGTGCAATGCAGAGAGCGTGAGCTGCAATCATCAGAGGATTAACGGTTTTGGGAACCGTGTGAGCAGGCTGTGCAGAGCTCTGGCTTCCCGTTTCTGCTTCATTCCCATCATCTGCCCGGTGCAGAGTTCACATCCCCGTAGTTCCTTGGCGTCGTGCTGCAACCAGCAGCTCCTGCTCTGCTGCCCCTGTGCTGCTGCAAAGGGCTGGGGAAAGCCCTCGGTTGTCCAGCTGGCACAGGGACAGGGTGCGGGGGGGGGGTCCGTGCCACCCACGATGCCCCTGCACTGCGGCTTTCTGCAGCCCGGGACTTGGTTGTTGCAGCTGTGACACCAAGGCACTGCATCGCTGCAGGCTGCAAACCTTGCACGAACACACCTCTGGGGTGCCCAGTCTTGTAAGGATGGAGCCTGATACGGTACTTTGGTTTCTTGACATAGGGTGATGCTTTATTCCGCAGAACTGTGCTCTTGCAGTGACTCGAGATCAGGTGCTGTCTCTGTGGACTCCGATCCCTGTGTCTGGGGTCGAGCCAACACCTCACTTGCGCTGGGAAATGTATAAAGTCGAGATTTTTAAAGGGATCATTGTACAGTCAATAAAGGTCTATGAAAGGCATAATAAACACGGCATCAAAGATCAATGCCTGCACCGGGAGTGCCTGAGGGTTGGGGGCCAGTTACTGCGACGTCCTGGTGTGACCCCCAGCGCTAAGGCGCTGATGTGAAGGACTCGCACAGTGGGGTGCATCAGAATAAAACCCAGCACAGTGCCTGGTGCATTGCTGGGACCAGTAACCACCAGTGCTCAGCCCTGCACAGCATCGCCAACGCTGCAACTGCACCTCTCCCTCCCCGGGCACTGCAGCAGATGTGAGGGGAAAAATCCAAACTGTTGCATCCCCAAAGCAAAGGGGCCATCCTTGTCCCATGATGACCTCTGAGGTGGGGAAGGGGCTGCAGCCCTGGAGCTGTCTCCTGCTTTGGTGGGACACGGGCACGGTCACCTCGGGCAGCGCTGCTGGGAGCAAGGGAAGGCCCCGCAAAGGGCCAACCGTGAATACGCACGCATATCCCAAATGCTCCCTTTGAGGAGAGTCTTCCTCTCCTATTAAGTAATTAAATAAAGCCTCAAGCTCTACTAAAATTAAAATAACAGAATCCATTTATTCTGGCAGGGCCCACTGGTGGCTGCTCTTGCCAAAAACATTTTTGTGGTTCTTGTCTTTTCAAGTGGCTCTTTTGCAATAAAACCCAGATGCCATTAGTCCAGGGAGGCCTCCAGGCAACTGTTTACGTCCATGAAAGATGCCCTTTGTAATTAATTAATCTCCCAAAAGCTGTGGCAGCACATTCCCAGTGGCTTCTGGCGTGTCCCTGCCCGCCGACCTGGCAGCGGAGGTGCGGGCTCATTCCTGAGTGCTGAAGAAAGCCTTTGTGCTGCAGCCTGGCCACAAAAGGGGTTAATCTGCTCCTTGGGAAGACGCAGTGGAGATTTCAACAGTTTGCAAAACACAAACAGAAGGCCGGGTGCCTTCCTGCTCCCCTCGCCCGCTGCCATTGCAAGTGCCCCTGCTCTTGCTCTATGGCAAAGTGCAATTGCAAGAGGCTGGGGATGGAGCTGGGAACAAAGCACCCTGGGGATCCTTCCCTGGGGATGTCCCTTCCTGGGGACAGGTTAGTCCCCTGTTTCGGTGAGGGTGTGTTGCTTTAGGGGCCACCAGACCAAAGCTGCAGGCATTGCCAGGTTGCTCCATGCGACAGCAGCTGCCTGCGGCGTGGCTGCTCCATCCCTGCTGCCAGCAGGACCACGCACAGCCTGGACTTGCCTGGTGCAAAAGTGCAAACCTGCTCGAGTGAATCATGTCCCTGTGGTGACCGTGATGGAGCCAGCTCCACTGAGGCAAAAAAAAACAATGTATGTTGGTGGCCAGCCATGAAGATGCTCCAGGCTGCAGACCCTGTCCGACCGGCAGCTCCAGGGCAAAGTGGACGTAACCCCGTTTATGAAGGGCAGTCACTGCACTTTCTTACTGCCCAGCAGCAGGGAGGACGCCTATTTTCAAATCTGGGCAATAGTATGGTAGCTCCTCTTCATGGTACAGCAGATACGCCCCGAATGGAGGGAGAGCCCCAAGTCTTCTCATTCCCCATTAAAATGTAACTCAAAATCCAGGCACTTTCCCTTTTGCCTCAGGCTGCCACCGTCCCTTGACTGCTCCAAACACTTTCTCTTCCTTCTCCCTCCCTTTGCGTGTTGTGCTCGCCCTCCTGAGCCCCTGCTGCTCTCCTGAGCTCCCCTGCACCCAGGGCTGTGGGGAAGCACGTGGCCCATGGCTGCAAAATGTGGGTTTGGTGCACATGGGAAGAAGGTGGTTCATGAGCACAGAAGCACGCTAATGGCTGTACCAGGCCAGACCAAAGAGCCGTCCAGCCCTGTACTTTCGTCCAGGCGGTGGGCAGTGTCGGCTGTATGAAAGCAGGTGATTTGTAGAGGTCCTTCACCTGCCATCCCCACCCAGCTGAGTGGGATCAGGGCTGGGGACTCCCCGAGGCTGAAGGGACTCTGGGGCTCTCGCATTCCAGTGCCACTGAGTGATTTCATCCACCAGAAATTTGGCCAGGCTGCTTCTGAACCATTTACGCTTTTGGTCTTTGCAATGTCGGGTGGTGGCAAATCCCACTGTAGAACTATGTCTCTGCTTGGCAAAGGTCTACCCTGTGCTGGTTTTGAACCCATCATCTCCATCCTTATTGTCCAAAGTGATTGCTTTTACATCTTCAGGTCCTTCAGGAAGTGACAGCTCTCTCATGCCCCTCAGCTTGTTTCTTCTCCAGTCTGAATGTCCCTGATTCATGGAGTTTCCCCCCCAAACAGAAACCCTCAGCAGAGACCAGCAAAGATTTGGGTTCTCTAGGACCATGTCTCTGCTCAGCCTCTATGTAACATGGTTTCAAATAGAAAATATTGCTCTATGAAGGGTCAGTCCTCCCTGCCTCATTTGTAACGTAACGACTCAGCCTGGGGTTTGGTTGTTATTGGTGGTTTTAGCTGTTGTTGGCTTTTCGTTGTTGCTTTTTTGATAGATGACTTTAATTTTGCTGGCATATTGCACAGGTTTGCGAACCAGCCGTTGCCGCTGCGAGACAGTAACAGCACCGCGGGCGGGGAGCAGTCCATCACGGCACGCGGGTGTCGCAGCCGTGGCGAGGTCAGCGGCGAGGGCTCAGGGTGTGGGGGACACAGGTCCCTGCTCCGTGGGACCCGGGGCCACAGTTGCCATGAGAACTGCTGGTGGCACGGCGCTGAACCTCGCCGGCGTGGCGGCCACCTCCCATCCATCTCCCGCTCCCCCAGCAGGGACCAGGCTGCAGATAGGAAAAGTCTGCCAAGAGCCGGGAAGCAGGGGTGGGTTTGTGTAACCGAATGATGTTCACAGGAACCATTGGCGTTTTGCAGACATTGGCTCCCATCTGGGGGTGGTAACTGGGTGATGCACACCTGAGGGATCTGATGCGGTGTCTCCATGCGGCAGGCAAGGGGATGCAAGGAGAGGAGATGGAGCAGGAGGAGCAGACAAGCGGCTGCTCAGGTGGCTCCTACGCCTTTCTGGCTTGCCATATTTAAAACAGAGGTTGTCCTGTGGCCAAATCCTGCAGTCCTTTAGCAAATCACACCCAATGCCTGACCCAGGACAGCTTTGAATTCTTAAGGGGTCTGTGGAGCAGGGTGGACCCCTGACCTGAGCCCCTCGCCCCAGCTGGGAGAGCTTCCCAACGCAGCCTGCCGTGTAGGATTTCTTTGGGTGGGAGAAGGAAATCACTGAGGTCAGGGGGCTGATACTGCACATTTTTATGTGACATCAGCTTGCTGCCACCTTGAAAATACCAAAAGATGGAGTCTTACATCCTGGCCCTTGAAAAATCCCTTGTGCCCTGCAGGAAGGGAGTGTTGTTACTCAAGAAATTCAGTGTTATTCCAGGGAATTTAAGCCAATGTGCAGGAAACCCCAGTGTGGACAGAAAGGAATTTAAAGGGGTAGGATGTTAGGACTGTAGAGGTTTGCTCTGTTCTTCCAGTGCCATGGCAAGAAGAGAGGCAGGATCCATCTCAAGAAGCCCGTTAGAGGTCTTGAATAGGCAGAATAGGTTTAGGTCTAATTTCTGGTGTGTGCTTAGATGCTTTGCTGAGTTAGAGCATTATGGGCCTCCTGACTATCCACGCCAGGAGGAAAGCAAGCTGGGCTGGGGGTGTGCGGCACGGCGACATCCTGGCCGTGGTACCCGGGACACCCCCAAAGCACTGCCTGCGCCCAGGTGCATTCAGCACTCACGTGTTCCTCTCCCCCTCCTCTCTCAGGGACCTCATGCCCAGGACCCTGGAGGGGCAGATCACCATGGAGAAGACCCCCAGCTACTTCGTCACCAAGGAGGCCCCGGCCCGCATCTCCTCCATGTCCAAGGGCACAAAGCTCATCGTGGTGGTGCGGGACCCCGTGACCAGAGCCATCTCGGACTACACCCAGACGCTCTCCAAGAAGCCCGACATCCCCACCTTTGAGAGCCTGACCTTCAAAAACAGGACTACGGGCCTGATCGACACCTCGTGGAGCGCCATCCAGATTGGCATCTACGCCAAGCACCTGGAGAACTGGCTGCTCTACTTCCCCATCGGGCAGATCCTCTTCGTTAGCGGGGAGAGGCTGATCAGCGACCCCGCGGGGGAGCTGGGCAGGGTCCAGGACTTTCTGGGCCTCAAGAGGATCATCACCGACAAACACTTCTACTTCAACAAAACCAAGGGCTTCCCCTGCCTGAAGAAGGCGGAGGGCAGCAGCAAACCCCACTGCCTGGGGAAAACGAAAGGCAGGACCCACCCCGACATCGACCAGGAGGTGGTGCAGAGGCTGCGGGACTTCTACCGGCCTTTCAACATGAAGTTCTACCAGATGACGGGGCAGGACTTCGGCTGGGACTGAGGCTGAGAAAAAATAATTTAAGAAAAGGAAAATATAATATAATATATATTTTTTTTACATATCAGTAGAGAGGGGGAAAATACAGAAAAAAAAAATAGTTGTGCTGAAACATGATTCATTCTGATTTTTTTTTCTTTTGACACTGCTTTGTTTTCTTTCTTCCCTCAGAGATGCGGTGATGTGTCCTACCACAAAAGGGCTATGAACTGCAGCCTGGTCCTATTGAAATCCCCTGCGGCTTGGTTGCTTCCTTCAGTGGGCCCGAGATTTAGCATTGGCTCTGTAAAAAAAAAAACATTCAGGTACAAGATGTCTTCAGGTCCACCTTCAGAAGTGATGGTTGCATGGGGGAGCTCAGAGCCTTACTGGCAAGTCAGCCAGATTTTGGCTTGCAAACACCGTTTTAGACCAGACCTTGTCAGTTTTGACAATGAAACAAAGGAGGCATAATATTTAATTTGGTTTTCAAAACTTTACCTTAGGAGAGTTTTTTTGTTGCATGAAACCTTTGAGAATTTTTCATTTATCCAATTTTTGTTTGACTTTTGCCCCTCCATTAAATCAAACGCTTTTCATCAACCAAACATTTTTCATCTTACAGAAGCCAAAACCAATGTTCTTTTGGTTCGTTTTGACAAAAAAAAAATTTGGTCACCAAAAGTGAAAGAAAACAAATGTTTCTTTTGACTTCATGATGAAAACTGCCAGGCAGTCAAAAGACTTCATTCAAGGGAGCTAGCTCTAAACCTGCGCTCCCCATTCCCAGGAGCATGCACCCCTCGTGCTAGGCTGACAGCAGAGAGCTCTTCCCACTGGGGCCCACCTGAAGGGAGCTGGGTGATGGGCAGGGAAGGGTCCACACTGAGGTGATGCTCATGATACACCTGTCTGGAAGGTGATGGGAGACCCGCCATCCCACCACTCGTAAGCAGGAAACAAATCTACGGTGTCTGGCGGGTGATGTCTAAGCCATAATGAAGAATGCTTTGCGTTGGGCCAGTCTTAAAAGACAAATGGTGGAGAAAGGGTTGTTTGGGAAAAAATGAACAAAAATCACATCCAGAAAGGGGAGAGAATAAGGAGAAGTTGATGGAAGGTCTCTTGTCCTTTCCTAAAGGAGAACCGAGGGGGAAGTAGGAACAAGAACATTGGTTGTGCAGGGCTTTAAAAATTGTCAGGCAAAACAAATCTCGTTTGCCATAACCAGGAGCTATAAATTCTTTGCTTTGATCATTATCACATATTTTTGGCCAGTAGAAATGGCTCAGAGACAGAAATCTATTAGTGAAGCAGGATCTTGTATTACCATGGGCTCCTTTATCTGCCAGCTCTTTATCTTCAGCATTTTCTGGACTTACGCGAGCACCTAATTATCGCTTGGTGCTGTATAACAACATGACGACGTTCCTTCTCTTGAGTCTAACTTTAAAAAGTCCTGATGGGGTATAACAAACTAAGTGGGAATCACCTGGTAAACCTGGTTAGGAAGAAGCCTGGGGTTCCTGCTCACTGGCTGTTTGCACACCAACCAAGATCTTAATAAAGTCACAGCAGAGATTTCAAGGAGTCCAAAGAGTACTGCAGGATAAGCAGGGGAAAGACACAGACCATGTATCACAAAATACCATTCAACCCAAAAGAGTCATTTCCACCTTGGCCATCCTGCTTGACGGGTTAGGAAAACACCTCAGGACCTGGACAACTTCACGGCACCTAATTCCACTGCAGGCGATGAGCCACATCCCCTCCTGGCTGCCTGGAGCCTCCCCCTTCTCACCCATCCCTGCATCCCTCCTCTCCCAAGGACGCAGAGTCCTGGGACAATCACCCTCCTGGTTTTGCATGCAAGGCCAATTTGCCAAGGTAATTAAGATAATTTCATTAGCATTGTGAGGTCCCAGGACCTTCTCCCACCGTCGTACCCCCAAAGCCTTACCTGAGCCCAAGTTTCCACGCCCCAGCCAGCGGGGCCGCGGTGCTGGTCCAGTGGCAGCAGCCGGGTTGTGCTCAGCAGCGTGTCCTGGCACCCACGGCTCGGTGCCACCCTCGCTGGCCCCACTGGTACTTCCAGCCCTTCCCACCATCCTCGCCCAAGGCACACAGTTGGAGGTTTTCCAAGCTGAAAAGAAGAGTTAAGCAGCTAGTTCCTGTGGTATTTCAAGGAGACTTGGGGTGGGCTAATCTGTACGTGCTTTTGACAAGTATAAATATCACCTGAGTATGATTTAAAAAAATCAATATAATTATATTGCTACTGTCTCTCATATGGTCACATTTAGACTAGTATAAAGTTGCTTTATAGTGCTACAGATTGTTCTTCCCAAATTGAACTACCTCTAGCGATATGAAGCACCTTCCTACAAATGAGTTTCTACAACTGCCACCAAATCACTGCCATTAAATCCACACAGCTTTGGTGTGTACACAAGCCCAGCTATCATCTGTGCCTTTAAAACACTTCCCAGCATACTGAACTCAACTCCACAGACATACCCAAAAATGCTCAAATCCTTTACTTCCATTAATTTCTGAGGCTTTGACTCCCTCGATGCACACCTAGTAAAACTATTTAGGGATCAGAGGCTGTAATTGATTTTTTTGATCTGGGCCCTAAGTATTTTTGAAAATCCCTCCATGTCTGAACAATGGCTTTTAAAAAGAGGTCATGCAATCAAATCACTTTGAACTCTAATAACATTTAAGCCTCTAAACTCTTTAGGCTTATTTTAAAATCCACCCATGAAGTTTAGATTATTCTAACCTAAGAAGAATTGGAAGTAAACTATTGAAACCTGCACCCTTCCTAGGCCCACAGTATTGAGCATCTGCATTAGGAGGAGAAAGCAAAAGCAGCTATAAATAAAAATGAAAGTGACTTACAGAATTTGCTTTAAAAAAAAAAAAAAGCAGAAAAATCAAGACATTAAAAATAAGAAACTAATTAGGTGTATTGAAATACTTCTGGTTTCAATAATCCAGTCTACCATTAGGCATTGATAAAGCTTAGGCTTATTATAAACCATGCAACATTTGGATTTTTAGAATGTTTGTTTTAAAAGGAAAAAAAAAAAAAAA
>VXAL01013338.1:284288-362262 GCA_013399475.1 Chauna torquata | reverse complement strand
TTCAACATTTTGATTTTTAGAAATTTTGTTTTAAAAAGAAAAAAAAAAAAAAAAAACCCTTATGAGGCACCCTGAAAATTTCAGACAACTTGGGTTTTCCTTTGCCGGTGCAGTCTGGCAAGGCGAAACCCAGCCTCTGCTGCTGCGGTTCCTGGTGCTGGGATTTCTGGAAGGGCAAGGACAGGCTGCAGCCATGTTGCAGTGAACGGCACTGATTTCACGCTGTGAATGTAATCAACTCCCACCAAAAAGCTGCCACCCAAGAATTTATACAGCTAAAAGGAATATAAAGGCTGACATGCCATGGAGATCAGTGAAGGAGACTCCTCTGTGTGGTATTTGGGGTGGTCTGTGGGGTGCAGCACTGCAAAGCCCAATATCCAGGGCATTTGGTGATGCCTACCCTGCACTTACTGATTTTGACTAACAATGATCCTTAGCCTCCTCGGTTCTCTTACACACACGCTAGCATATACAAAGTTAGGTCTCCAGATTTGGGGAAAAAAATGCCCATTTTCTTAACCATTAAAAAAATTCTTGTTCGTATATAATGGTTTCTGGGTTTTCTCTCCTCCCTCCCCTTTGCTCTGTGATACTGTCATCTTTCTCCCTTTGGTGCTATTTCAGTATGAAACAGACTGATTTTAATTTAAGAATGAAAAAGCACACATTTAATAAAGTTTACGGGTACTGAGAGGCTGTGCTCTCTTTTTGCTGGCGGCAGCAACCTGGAAAGAGCAAGGAGGTTTTTGAAAGAGTGGAAAACAGAATTATCCACTCGCGTCAGATTCAGTCCGCAAAAACTATCGAGCTGGAGGGGCTCTGCCCGGTTTGAACTCCCCAGCTTGGCTCTCCGTCTTGTTGGCATCATTTCCACAGCCTCTTACCTTCCATTTCAGATTTCTCCTGCGTGCTGAATGTCCTACTACTGTCTTTAGACAGGAAAACACCTTGAAAAGTCAGGTCTTTGCCGTTCTCCCCACTGTCCCCCTTACTCAGCCCTGCCACGTCCACGGTGCTTTGCCACCGGCTTTGATGAATTCCTGCTTTCCCTCGACCCAGTCGAAGAGGAACGGCCCCAACTCACATCACGTTGTGCGAAACCCGAGGTGGAAGCAATTCACCAAGAAATATATACAGCGCGGCAGCCCCCGTAGATCAGGTTTTCCGTGTGGTCAAGTAAAGCGATATTCTATTTACTTTTTTAGATGTATAAACAGATTAAGTCCCAGGGAAAATATGCTCCCAAACTTCATAATATTTTATTAAACCGCTGAAGTTTAATATAATCTTTTGGCTTCCACAGAAAAATGTTCCATTTCTTTTCTGAGCACCTTTGATTTTATTTTCTTTTAATTACTGTTATCCGGAGTTAACAATGTGGGTTTTGCACTCCACCCAGCGAGGACTATCCAGATTAGAAGTGGGGAATTTTGCTGAAATACAGAAATATCTATGCGGTGGTACGGAGTCAACGACGCCTGGGTGGAAAACTCTGGGAAAGCCAATGTGTAGAATGAATTCCTCTTAGCCAGGCAATAACGGGGCTGCATTCCTCAATCCACAGCATTTATTACCTAAGACATTGGCCAGCAATGTTCTTGAAAAAAAAAATCAGACCTCCTTCATCTTAGTGCCTGTCCACACCACTGCGCAGGGGCTGGAGCACAGCTCATGCTTTCTCCATCCTGGAGGCAGCACAGCTCATTGCTCCACAGGGAAAACTCTCATTAATTCAGATCTGCTGCTGTGCTCCAGCTCATATCGCACGGTGTGAATGCCTTGGGATGTACCAATCCAGCCGGGTGTGATGTTGCTAGTGAAGGCCAATGCCACACAGAGCCCCAAGGTCAGCCTGGGATCTTGTACAAGCCTGATGAGCCAGCAATGCCTTATGGACGTGGCGAAGGGGCTGGAAGCCAAGCAGAGCTTTCAGAAAAGACTCAGCACCTGCACTTCAGTGTCATTAAATAGTAGTAACAATGGTAACAATCATCTGATGGTTCTTAAGACAATTGCATAATTTCTGAAGGCCAAAATCGTTGGTCTGAGCATTACCTGAGGTCGTTTGCGCAGCAGAGGATCTTCAAAAGGAGCTTATCAGCCACAAGTACATGCTTCCTTGCCAAACTTCCTCGCTACTTCCTCTCCACGGCAGTCGCAGGCCCTAATTTGTGGGCCGCATTAGAAGAACAAAGCAAGTTCTCCAAGAAATACATTTGATGTCTCTGAAGAGCTGCCCCGCAGCCACGTACGGGCCCCTCCCAAGCCTCCTGCCCCTGCCCAGAAACCCAGACCGCTGTTACGGCTGCTGCTGTTTTATCCAGAAGTTTAAAATTTGCGACCAGAACGCTCCTGGTAATGGAATGTCCTTCTCCACCGATGCCCCAGCATCTGGCCTCTGTGATTTCCTCCATCAGCGCTGGGTAATGGTGATGTTTTAGACAGGATTAGACCTGCAATTTCTCCAGCTCATTTCTTTTGTTCTTTCATCAACAGCTGTGATTTAGGGAACGTGAGCAACATCTAAAGGAAATGACTGAAAGGTATTGGCTGGGGAGCACTTACTTCCCTGTGTACGGGGCTTATGGAACAGAATCAATACATTTTCTATACTGCTTGCTGCTAGAAACCCCCTACAGCTGGGCACAGAAGAGACGGCAATGGAGTAAAACAATTCTCCCGAGAAGGACAAGTTTAGGAGCGCAGAGGAGCGGGGCTGAATGCATCGTATCGACTGGGCAGACGCAGTCACTGAGCTAATCCCTGGCCTCTCTGCACGTCCCAGGACCCCCGGCTTCAAGGTGTGCACCAGTGCTTGTGCTTTTACCATGCTGCATTTCACCTCCCAAGCAAAAGGAAGCTTGTTCAGCCCTCAGACCGGAGATTATGACGGCAGCCGCAGGTTTATAGTGCTCTACAATGAATGCCGCAGGGCACTAACTGCTGATGGCACCCCCAGGACAGGCAGCATCCCTCTTGCTGAGGTGACACTTTGCAGCACTCCTCCGCCTGCGAGGCAGGCTGTAGCTGAGTTAATGGTACCCAGCCTCCAGGGTCGTTTCCTCCGGACACGTCCTCCTGCCCCGAGCTGGCTGCATGACGGCGGCTGGCGAAGGGCACTGCTCCATAAACAGCTCCCGACTGCCTTTGGCAGGGCCATTGCCAAGTGGCACCTGCACACTGGCTTCCAAGGGTGCACCAACCCTTTGAGCACTCCAGCCTCCACTTCCAGATAGACCAGCTGCCACCTCGAGGAGGAGGTGACCGGTATTCAAGCCGTCCGCTTGTGCAGCGCAGGCCGGCCCATGAATGTCGGGGTGCTCTGCCTGCAGCATCCCTCCCTCTGCTCCCCAGGGTGCCGCAGCAGCACGCGGAGCCGGGGGCTGCGAGTGCCGGGTGTCAGTGCCGCAGGCTCCCCGCGATGGGAACGGGCCCCACCCGCGATGGGGACCACATTACCAGGTCAGCAGCATCACAGTATCTGCTGGATTTCCAGGAGCCGTTTTCTACCCGTTTTTTTAAACAACTACTTTGCCCAAAAGAGCATTTCTGCTCAGCTCTGCAAGGCTGCCCCAAGTGAAGCCACAGTCCAAGGACCGACGGGCATGCCTCTCACCACCTGCCATGGGTATTACAGAGGTATAACCAAGAGTATCACTAAGCCATGATTTGAAAAATACCCACACTATGGTTCCTGTTAACTCAAAACCAATATTGGCCTGAGGCCCAATTCCTCCACTTTACACACTGAGAAGATTCAAGGTTAAATAAAGAAATTATTCCTATGGCTACCCATGCACGTTGCTGGCAGGGCTGGCTTGCTCAGGGCATGGCCAAGTCAGCCTGGGTAAATGGGATCTCTCCGATTTAGCTCTCTGTGAGCAAGAGGTGCCACATGAGCTCTCCCTGGCCCGAAGCCCCCTTGGCTGGCAAAAGTCACGTCATCCGGAGCAGACCCTGGTGTAAAGGGGGTCTGGAGGATGCTGCTGGCAAAGTGATGGACTGAGCGTCTGCATCGTCACATCCGTCATCAGGACCAAAAATCCAAGTCTGGGCTTTCACCACCTCAGAAAAGGTTACTAAAGGGCGAGCTGCCTGCTCCCAGCACCCAGCACACCCTGCGTGGCGAGATGGGGTCCCACCATGGCCAAGCAGGAGCTGCGGCCGGTCTTCCAGGCAGCACGGGAACGTCTGCCCAAAGCTGGAGTCCCACGATTCAACCTCCTAAACCCCTCTGAGACACAGAGCGTGCAGACCCGAGGAACACGCAGGTCAGCAGCAGCTGGCCCTGCCCAGCGATGGGATGCTGCAAGGACTCCCGCACGGCTCGGGGCTCGTGCTGCTCTGACACCCCGTTTTGTACCAGCTTTACTAAAGGGAAAACTGTCATATGCTTCTACTTTTTGAGGAGCTAGATACCAGCTGCCAGCATAAATATACATCAGAAACAGGTTTCGAGTTCCTGAAAAATGTCTAAAAATTGTAAACAATTTTCAAGGCATATGCAGATAAACAGTCAGAATCTCAATATTGTTTATAGTTTAAAAAAAACAACAGTCGCTTGAGTTCAGTCAAGCCAAGCATTTTGGATAGATGATTTCTAAACATTTGGTTTCAATTCTTCCAAACCTTCAGCAAAGAAGCCCCATTCATGCAACACTTAGCTTACAATTCAAAATGAAAAGTATTATGGACTAGAAAGATGGATGTCTCTATTTTAAAAAAGAAATGGTCTCACATATGGGACAATCTTGGAACATCCTTTCAGAAAATAAACTAAAAAAAAACTGAAAACATTCAGTTGAGAAATTTGTCCAGGCTGATTTTCTCCTCCTTAAAGTTTCAGTTATGTTGAAATACTTGTTTGTTTTTTTTAACAAAAATAAGAATACTCTGTCAAAAAAATCCCGAGCAGTAACATTTGTCAGCCTGAGTGCAGAAGCTTTCTTCCTTGGCCTCCTCTGATCCCCAGTGCGCGTTAAAGCATTCGTCCCTGACACCGGCCCCGCTCCCAGCGCAGATGCTTTACAACTGGGCAGAGTGGAAAACAGAGATCTTTAATTTCCTCTTTGCTTAGAGTTCATTAGGAAAAATCCAGAGTCCCCCTCATTGATCAAATGTCTGCATTTGCATTTCTTCTGTGAATGTTCAAAGTATATTTTCCTGTAGGCTTTTCTTGTCCCCTTTTTTGTCTTTTTCCTAGGGGATGGAGACCCCCACCTGCACTGCTGGCACTGGACTCCTTCTCTGTTTACAATTAAATCCTGAAATAATTTCTTTTTACTTCTGTCTCTCTCTCAACTGGACAGCTTGCAGGACTGTAATTTGCTGGTTCTGTTGTGAGGGAACTATCTGTTTATGCTATTTGTTTATGCTGTTATGGTCCTGGTTGTTATTCAGTCAAGTCACATGGCAGTACGCCCATTCCCAGGCTGGAGAACAAATGTCTCAGGAAGCAAAAGCAACAAAACAGTTACTAGCATACTGTACCGAGTGCACTTCGGATGACTGGCTGCCCCTCCTAAAACTCATCAGGTCTGGGGCACGTGCTCATTTCTTCAACCAGCATTTATTGTTAGCAGTTTGCAATCACCGTGTTTTACTTTCTGATTGTGTTCATGACAATACTCGCAGATCTGGATTTTTAAAAATTTAGTCATCTCTGTAACCAGCCCTAAGTACGGCCACCGCAGGTCAACATAAGTAATGCACAGTAAGACCAGGAAGAGGAAGAGCACCAGTACGAAATGCAAATGCCAAACCACGCAGCAGCCAGACACAAGTTTTAAATTATTTGCCTCAAATCCACTCATGACATCCACGGCTGCGTTCGCCTGGTGGCAGATGCCTGCTGTTACCATCGGTTTCATGAGAGCAGAATGCACAGACTGCGACCAAAACTGAAGCCAAGCCTTGTATGAGCCCATCTTTGGTGTCAAATCCTTGCCCTCTGAATGCACAAAGAAGGGATCCTGCACTTTTCTTCCTGAACACCTCAAAAGACAATGAAATTGGGCACCCTCCGTGCTGCAAACCACCCAGCAGGCGTATCGCTCCAGAACAGAGTTGCCGTCCGCGTTTGCACACACGCAGGGGTGTTCGTGTGGGAGGCTGGAGTACTTGGAGCTTTGGCAAGCCCTCCGTGCACATCTGAGAGCTACTGCTCTGAAACACAGGGAAGGCAACAGGAAAAGAAAGACTCCCAGATGTTGCATTTGACTTCGTATCAGGCTCGCTGCTACCTGTGTGGCCCTGGCAGAGCACCGGGGCTTCTTGGATGCAAGCTCCCGTGCTCCTGCTGGATCCATCCAGAGATACGGAGCTGGCTGGTGGTCAGAGAGGAGAAGCCAAGCTGCAGCTTTCCCCTCCCTCCCCTCCCAGCCCATGGGCTGTGCTCCAGTATCTCTGCTGAGAGAAGGAAAGAAGGTTTTTTTATTAGTCAAATGAAATAAAGACCGCAGGGGTGAAAGAGAAGGTTCAAGGAGCGGCAGGTGGGCAGACACCGAGTCACCAGAGTGCGGCAGCTGTCGCTACAGGGCTTGCTCTTGTCGCTGTGCTGTCGGTCCTTCACAGCCTCCTCTCTGCTCCATCCCCAGCTTGGCCTTGGAGCAATGCAGCTCTCCCGTCCCCTCCCGCCTCCCAGCCCTTCTCCCCCCTCCACGCATCCAGAGCACCTCCAGGCACCGGCAAGCACCAGCCATCCCGCTCGGCATGTCGCTTGCTCAGAGCTGCCCGCACGCCCTGCTCGGTTAAGAAAAACATAACTACCCGACTCAGTCAGACGCGGGTTTCAGCGATTCCCAAGAGTGAGTTCAAACAGTCGAGCTTCAGAGCATAAGAATTACTCTGTCCCTCTTTAAGCCCAGTTTCAATTTATCAGCATAAAAACTATCAGTTTCCTTTGGTTACTTCCAGTTGGAAACTCCTTTTCCAAGCTCTCCTTTCTCTCCAGCACACCACACCCATCTCCAACCAGAAGTGATACCAAGAACTCCCACAACCATCCATACACAGAAAGTGTAGCTCCATCCTCGGGCTTAGATTTAGGCACTTTGCACCATGGGCAATTGGAAACAGAGACACTCAATCATCCTCATTTTCTTTTTATACTACATCCCACAAGCACTGAAATGCAGCCAAGTTTGGGAGGTATTGGTAGTTCGGTGGACAGCTGATCTTTGTAAAGCGATATCCAAGCGAGCTCAGAAGGATATTATATTCTAAGGCAACTGAAGCGTATTTCTGTTTTTACATCTAATTTTCTGCTACCTCTTGGCAGAAGGCTGTCTATACATAAGGTCTTGTTTGAAGATTCGTGCACTTGGCATCCTTGTGCATGGGTTAGGTGCTGCAGAACTCCTTCAAGTCTGCAAGGGTTTGTACGCATCTGCTGACACACTCACAGAGCAGGTACAACATTTACCACCCAGCCTCTTCTGTCCCTCCAGGCTACAGGACTGCCACACTGCTTCGAATCTTAAATACCTTCTCTAAGCCCAGGGGCTCCTAGATATCTCCCAGTTTCTCAGCTTTGCCAGCTCTAAAAGACTGCGCCACTAGCCAGGGACTGGACTGAAATCAAGTTTCTCCACTTCTAGTGATTACATGCCAGAAGTGGGAATCTGATGGAGTTAAGTGGTTTGCATTTTGAACCATCCACCAGATGCTTTGTAGGCTCTCCAGCCCATGCGCAGTTCTCACAGGGCTTTTGATACATTGGGTGCAAACAAATATGGCTGGAATGACTCTCACTCCGACTTCAGATGGCTCCACAGGGGATGTCTATGGCTGAGCTAAGCTCCTCCTGGAGGCAGTGCCCCCCAAAGGCAATTCACCTGACAGATCTGACATCTCTCAGTTCACCAGATAGTCAGTTCTATGTGCCCAGACACCACAAAACTTTTTTACAGGCATCCAAAGGCATCATCTTTCCTCCCCTGATTTTTGCATAGGAGTTAAATCACCAACGTGGTTTGCTGCACAAAGTATCCAAAATTTAGGTTGGATCCTGTCCGGAACGTCGTAGGCAGCTCCACACCTTGAGACGTAGGCTGAAAACTAGAGGAGCATTCAGAGAAGACCCATGAGAATGGCTGAAGCCCTGGAAAGCCCTGGAAATCCTGCCACGGGTGGAGGAGCCAAGCAAAATCTATTTGGCTTAAACAGCAACCTTTCCTCAGTCTGTAAGAGAAGAGAGCCAAGACCTACAGGATCTGAGCTTGGGTCAGAGCCTTCAGTCACCCACTTAAGTGCTTAAGCTTGAACATCCAAGGCCGGATTTAATCTTCCTCTGATGCAGGTTGGCCAGCTGTACTATGGAGTATGAATTAATTCTTTAATTTCTGCCTCACACATCTAAGACTTAATGGCTGTAAACAAGTTTACCCTGCAAAAACCACCACAGGGGTACTGAGAAAATAATTCCTACTCGTGGGCCCTCAGAGTGCAATACAGGCAACCAAATAAAAGCGTAAATAGACCTTTTTG
Source organism: Chauna torquata (assembly GCA_013399475.1). Taxonomy (NCBI): domain Eukaryota; kingdom Metazoa; phylum Chordata; class Aves; order Anseriformes; family Anhimidae; genus Chauna; species Chauna torquata. The sequence continues at coordinate 353,772 of VXAL01013338.1, read as the reverse complement.
AAAAGAGAGAAATCTCAGAAAAATCAATGCTCTCCTCTAACACTGTGGCATCATTTTACAAAGAAGGGATTCCTGCACGGGATAATTAAAGACAGACATTTCGGTAAGGAATAACTTGGTGGATAATGAGATAATGGGGGAGAGGAAGGGGGTCCCCAGGCAACTATCATGGGTATACCAGGCCAAATACTGTCTCACTGTTTTCATACCCACCTGCATCCATCTCCTCCCCATCTTTCCTTCAGCTTTTTGAGGCCAAGGACCTACAGCAGCCAGATTTCAGCCACGACTCTTCAGTGCTACCACACTGGAAACCTTCATGTGCAGAGGAGCTCAGTGCTCAACTGCTCCCTAGGAGCAGGATATGGTGCAGCAGGATTTTTGGAGGTCTAACGGGAGCAGGAAAGGCAGGACCACGAGCTGCTATTGAGTCTGAAGAGGAAGGACCAGGGGATCTGTGCCTCCTTGGAAGGATTTCCATTTCCACAGCGGGCTTCCAAAAATATTAACAGCCACAGCCCAAGAAGGAAAATATCTGTTGGTGGGTAATAATCCCAGACAGATGCCTCCTGCACGCAAGCAGCCAGTGCCTCTGAGACAGGAGGCTCTAAATAAATAATCAACAAGTCCTAGAGCTGAATGCACAGTTACTATTTGCATCATAAATAAATGAGGAGAGCACATAACACGAGCTCCTCAGAGCTCATTCGCCAGAGATTGTCATTGCTTCAGCCCAGCCACTTGGTTCCCACCAGCTGTTTGCTCCTGCTCTGCTCCTTGGGCTATGCACAGCTCACCAGCAAGAAGGGAAAACAAACAAGAGGTCTCCCTCATCGTGGAGCACTCAGCTCCCCGCTGACCTCTCTTAGCATGGTGCTGACGAGGTGGAGAGGAGATGGAGCTGGTGCCTGGGGATGCAGCTGAGCCACCACAGCCCTGCTAGCTGGGAAGGTTGGAGGCTCCACCACACTGGGAAGGTCTCTTCATCCACCGAGATGGGAGCAGGTGCACAAGAAACCTAGGTCCGTTTTGCTGCTGAAGCTATAGGACATTTTCCACCAGGAAGCCATTGCACAGTTTGAAGAGAAAGCCATGCAAGGAAAACCAGATTTTTTTAATCAAGAAAAGCAGTTCTACAGTGGTGGAGAAAGGGTGGTCAGTGGCCCAAAACTCCATGAAATGTTTCAAGAAAAAGAAAAGCTCTACAAAAAATATCAAACTGTTAAACCTCAGTTTTGCAAGATGCCCCACCGCAGATGACACCTGCTCAAGACCTGCTTTCTCCCCACAAATTCCACTCAGGAATGCAGCGAACCAGCAGCTGCTCTTTCTTTGAGGCAAATGGCAAATCCTCTATCCACTATCACCACTCACAATCAAATCTGCTCCTGGACCAGCAGCTACAGTGAAACTGCACAGCCCTTGCAAAGGGGTAGGAGCTCGAGTGCTGAGAACCAGCATTTGGGGTGTTCTCAACAAAAGCCAGGTTGAGCCAGAAAGAATGGAAAAACTCCCATTTTTTTTCCCTTAATACCCACAAAATAGGGAAAACAGCTATGTGCCATTTCCAAGGAGAAAAGCCACCTTTTCACCTTTTCAGCCACAAAATATATCCCTGGAGATCCAGCAAGCTGGGGTCTGGCTCGGTTTTATTTAGGTGTGTATCAAGTATTATCGATCCGTTTGCTTCAAGCAAACCAGTGAGTGGTGAAATTTTTTTTTTCCGCTCTTTATGTCCTGAAAATTGCGGGTTTTCCTCTTTGGGTTCAGGGATGACAAACGGCAGAGCTCGCGGAGGCTCAGAGCGCACACGCACCCTGACCCCATCCATCAGCTGCAGTGGCATCCACAGCCTGAAGCGCTCCTTTGGCTTATTAATAAAACACAAACGGGTCCAAGGAGGTCCCACCCCGGGCACCACGGTGGCTCCTGGCCTTGCTGGCGGCACAAGGAGGCAAACACGTGGGCAAGAGAAACAGCGGTGTTGAGCCGGGAACTGAATTCAAGTCTTGTAGGCACCTGAAATGCAAGGACGCCCTTCCCCATAGGCCACTGTCCTGCAGCCCCACATTCACCTTTGGTGACAGGAGGTGACCAGTGCAGAGCAAATGCAACATGATGTCATGGGTCTTTGCAACGCAACGTGCGGGAAGCCCAAACCAGACCCTTTAGGAAGAATTTCTGTCCAAACGGGATTGTTATCTAATCCCGTCATGAGTCCAGCTGTCTATTCACACAATCACTTTATCATTCACCTGATAGCCAAAATGCTTCTCTGTGCTTGAACAGTTCGTCGCAGGATTTGTGTTTCTAATATATCTATGAGAAGACCACAGCTTTGTGCATTGACCCCACTGCTACGGTCTCCCCTCCTGCCTCTGCGCTGGGGTATCTCCATCCACAGGGTCCCAGTGAGAAAGGCCCATTACAAGCCACAGATATGGGCTACTTGGTGCCAGGATTTATACCTCTTGCCTACCGGAATATGAGCTGCTCCAGCACTCATCAGGCTGGCACCAAGCTACTAACACCGTTCAGAATTAGGGCTGGTAGAAAAATGTATCATAAAATGTATTTTGCAAAGGAAAAGTCATTTTTAGGATTTTTTTTTTTTTTAAAGAAAGTATTTCCTCTCCCTGCTCCACCACCCCACTGAAATCATGTCTCATTTTGCACAGGAAATTTTGATTTTTCATCGGGGAAAAAAAAAAAAGGCAAAACAACCCTCAGTGAATTATTTTGGCATGAGGCCGATAAGTTCCAGCTCCAACATACTGCCACAACACCTCCAGCATTAAGCACCCCAACCAGGGAATGACAGCAGGAGCACAGCTGCCCTGAAGATGTATGGCAGCACATCCAAAGCAAACTGGCTGTGTTTTCCAGTAAAATATGTCACTTCCCAGCTCAAAAAAAGCTTGGTTTACCTCCTGGTACATGTACATTAGAGTACAGCCTCTTGCTACAGCAGCAGGGTAGGTTTCCTACAGGACCTGGTAGGTTCTTTATTGCTAGGGATGAGTAGATGGAGAAAGCCACATATCATGGCTAAGACAAGATGCTGCTGGCCCTAGGGACTGGGGTCCTGCCTCTGACACCGCGTCTCTTAAACCTGCTGAGACCTTACCTCGGCGTAGCTCCTGCTGATCAAAGGTGGTGGGGTCCCACGGGGTAAGCAGCATGCAACCAGGGATTAAAGTCTGCACCCACATGCAGAGCATGGCACAAGTGGAAGGTTGCTCAGGCACGAGGAACACTGGCTTCACAGAATCACCGCATGGTTGAGGTTGGCAGGGAGCTCTGGAGATCATCTGGTCCAACCCTCCTGCCAAGCGGGGTCACCCAGAGCACGGTGCACAGGATCGCACGCAGGCGGGTTTTGAATATCTCCGGAGGAGGAGATTCCACAGCCTCTCTGGGCAGCCTGTTCCAGTGCTCTGTCACCCTCACAGGCTTGATGTCCTCCAGGGTGCGAGACCTGGCAGCTTTATCGATCCCTATTTTTAGCACAGCTGGGGTTTGTGCAGCTTCCCAGCTTGCAACAAAATCAAGAAAAAGCTTCACCCAGAAGCACCCACCTGTCACAGATGGCATGTGGGTGATGCACTTCAACCTGAAAGATTAAAGTTTGCTGGTCCTATAAACAACCGTAATGAAGCTCTGATAATGGGAAATGTCGGGAAACTTAATAACAACAGAGATTAGCACCCTGCCTATAACACATTGTTGCTGCATTCAGCGAGCTTTTTATATATAATGTCGACAGCTACGTACAAGCTGTGAATAGTTTCCTATCTCCTCTAGCCTATTTGAGTCTCGAGTCATTTGACTGCCTTCCCTAGAGCTGTTTTGGATTTACACTGGCTCTGCTGAAATCAGAATTGAGCAGACAGAGCAGACTGAGGCGAGCCAGCCCCACCGCACCGAAACCGGAGGAGCCGTATTGCTTTACACAACGGGAGGATCTAGGAAATGCACTTTGGATCCCTGTCTCTCCTTGGCACACATCAGCAGCCTTGTTCCAGCTCGAGCAGAGCTGTGCTGGTTTACAGTGGTGGGGGATCAGGGCTTCTCCTTGCAGCTGACAGCACTGCCCTGCTTCTAATCCCAGTAAGAACGGGCTGCCCATTTTAAGCAAGAGGATGGAAGGCGAGCGAGCTGCCAGTGAGCGGGTCAGGCAAGGGGCAGCCCTGCTCAGAGGCACCCCCACCAGCCCCCAAATCCTCACCAACCTGCTCGTGATGCTGGCCGGTGCCAGGAGGTTGGTCAGTGCATCGCCGACTGCATTGCTGCCTCCTCCGCCCACCTTCCCACCGCCCTGCCCTCCGCTCCGGAGCCAAGCTTTCCCCATCAGACACGTCATTCCCTTGGGCTCCTCGAGGCATTCCTTAAATCTCTGCTAACGGACGGGATTTTTTCAGGAATGTCCCCTTAAATTCCTCCCTGGTCTCTAGATAATCTTCTACAGCATTTAGGGCTGCTCTTCTACACACGATATCCCTAAAAATAAACAAAGATATGAAAGAAATCCCCTCCCCAAAATATAAACGATGTGATTAATTATTCTGAAAAAGACTGTTTATAGTTCGGACTTCGTAAAACAGAATGCCTGATTTAATACATTATCTGAGAATGTGCTGTTTTTCATTTCAGCACAATCAGGACCTAAATCTGTGTCTCCCCCTCCCTCATCTGAGCTGGAAATGGTTTTATATTCCATCTTGCTTTAAATTATACACATCAAGTTTATAATGGGACAAGGTCTATTTTGTTGCCAAAATCTGTTCTGTAAGATCATCTATTAAACTGTATTTATTTTTTATGACAAAGAAGAAAAATGACAAAACAGCTACCGAGCTTCTGCTAATGAGGACCAAATGCCTCCTTAGGCACCATTCCTATCGCAGGCGGCTGCACCGGAGCTAACATCCTTCCACCCACAGCGACGGTCAAAGGGACACAAAGGGCTTTGTCACCCCCACGCTGGCCCCAGGGACCGCGGCTCTGTCTGTCTGCACTCGAGTATGAGCTCTGGGTCAGGAGTTTTATCCCGCTGGGATGCAAGGAAGGAAACGCAGCCCTGGCAGAGGGGGAGAAATGCTACTGGCAATTGAAATGCTATTTGAGTCCTGATTCTGTCCCCTCCCCAAAAAAAGAATGGCCAAAAAGTGGCCTGAGACGCATGCTGAGCACATCGCAGCCACAGCCTGCCAGGTGACGGCCGGGCAGGGGGAAGATGCCTGAGCACCAGCCCCACTGAACACTTACCGGCACGCATTTTAGCAACCACCTTCTGTTACCCAGCAAGCCCGCCGAGGCTGGGTGCAATTAAGTCGTGGCCCACATGCATCCCAAGCTGCAGATCTCCACCTCTCCACCAGGATGTAGTGGTCTGAACACCCCATCTGGAAACGAGGACAGCAGAACCGTGCCCAGCCTGCCTCAGTCCCTGCAGGAGTGTGTCAGGAACCGTGGTCCTGGGAAGCCATGGAGGCAGAGCCACACTGGGCACATCCCACCTCCGTTTTTTCCTCCCAGAAGAGTTACAAATACAAATCCCAGAGGACTTCATCTTGGCAAGGCTGTTGGGATGTTCTGTGGGAGCCGTAGTTTGGTTTACTCTCCTTCTTGATCGTGTTCAGGAGTCCCCTGATGTTCCCGAGCCTCTCGAGGCCCATTGCCTCGGCCGGCAGCTCCAGCTCGGTGCAGCCCAGGACGGTGACAGCAGACGGGAACCCAAGGGAGCAAGGATGGCAGCGTGCAGGGCTCTGCGACATGTCAAAACTGCAGGACTTGGGGCTTGGTTAAAGTTCTGCAGCTTCCCCCAGAGGCTGCCACAGCAGGACAGGGAGGACCAGGAGGTCTTTGCTCCTTCCTTCCCTGTCCTCAGCTTTGCATGGCCCACGAGGGAGCCACGGGTGAAGGCAACGGCAGCTCCGTCCCACAGGCTCCTTGGTGGTGGCTCTCACCTGGCCGCCAGCAAGCCTGGGTCTGAAACCATCAGGGCAGACTCATGTGCAGCCATTTCTCACATCCACAATTTATTCCTGGAGACGACGGCAATAAAAAGACCCTCTGGTGACCAGTACAAAGAGGTCTCCATTAGCATGGGGTGCATTTTATGTGCCTCAAGCTTTTAAACATTGAAGGAAAAAAGTAAACACTGTGTGGAGAGTGCGAGACCTCTCGGAGGAATCTCCTCAGCCTGATTTCGTCTGCTCTGCCAGACACCGAAAGAGTCCCTGGACTTTCCTCGTGAGCGCTGACTTTGGATGTTTCCCTCAGCCAGACGATTGCTTATTATGGCACTGAGCACCCGTCCTATCTGGCTGCTCACCACCGCCGCGGTGGTGGCTGCGCTTCGCAATGCTTTGGGATCCCCCTTCAGAGGGGAGCACGCCTGCCCATGTATCCTTGGCAGAGAAGCGGGACACGACATGAGATCTGTGGCTAAAAATCATCATGAACCTAATGCTATTTCAGTTTTAAGGAGAGCTCCATTTATATTACAGTGTTAATGCAAAAAATCCTTCCCCTGCCATCCTATTTGTTTATTTTTGCCATGCCAGTTGCCAGTGAGCACAGCAGCAAGTTTTTAATACTAGGCATGGCAGCCCATCCCATTAAAATAAATTCCTTATGTATCATATGAATAGCTAGACACATGAATAATTTAACCATGGTTTAATCAACATTAAACTAATTCTTTAATCAAGACCAACTATGTCATCTTTCCTTAAAAGAATTACAGGCCAAGGCTCTGGCTCTGGTTTCGCAGCATAGGAAGAACACACATATTCTCAGTACAGTTTTAAGCAAATTAATCATGCATTTCTCTGTGGCACCAGCGAGGCGAGGACTGGAGCACGTTAGCCATCCCTTCTGCTTCACCCAAAAAGTTTTCTGTGTGTTTTCTGCTGGAACCACAGAGTGAGTTGGATGCAGTTGAAAGGAGATCATGGAAGCAAAGTCCTGTGCTGGTTGTGCGTGTGCCCGTACGTCCACGTCCACGGGCGTCATACCAGCTCTGCGGCTCGGACCTGGGAACATCGCCCAGCTGCAGTGGGCAAAGCAAGGGAACAGCCGGGCAGGAGCTTGGTGTCCCTGTGTGAGCGTTGCTGCAAAGATGGGAATGCCATGGAAAATGCAGGGAAAAGGGACAGAGTAACTCAGCCAGCAGACAGAAAGAGCACAGCCACGTGGGTGAAGTAGAAAGAGACGCATCAGTGACCACACGCAGGAGGCAGCAAAATCCCAGCCCTGGTGCCATCCCCCAGACAGCAGGAGAACCTGATGAGCCAAAAGCAGAAAGGACCATCCAGGAGCATCTGCTGGCTCCAGAAGGGATCATAGCCCCGCGTTCCTCCTCGTCTCCCCAGAGCCCGGCAGAGCCCCGCTCAGCATGGAGCCTGGGGGGTGATGACCCCCTGATGGGCCAGGCAGTGCCTGGCTGAGGTGCTGCTGTGGTGGTCCACAGCCACATCTTTGGGATGCGCAAGGGCCCTGTCACTAACAGGGGTGACGTTTCTGACCTTAGACACCCAACCTGGGACAACACTGATAAAGCTGTAGTATTTCGGGTTTCCATTTTCAAAGAACTAAAACTCGCCACAGAAAATACTGATGAAAGCAGTGTCTTCCACCATCACATCTCCAACATCCCTTGTGTAAAACGTGGGGTACACGCTGCACATTTCCAACACCGTCAGTAACAGAGAAAGCAGCCTTGGACATCCAGCCCCCTGCAACAAGCATCAGCTTCTTCAGCATTTGCATTTATCAGCTGATGAGATTTTTGAAGGAGAAAATCATTAGTTACAAGCTCAAACACAACAGCAGCCAGTCAAATCTTCCCTCTCTGGACCTTTTGAGATGCTTTCTAAAGCCCTTATGAAGCCCCGATCTCACTCTGCCCATGTCCTCTAATTTATTAACCGTTTTAAAGGGAGCTTGTGGCTGCTACTTCAGCTGGAGATTGCTGCAAGCTCTCAGCCTGCACTGCAGGCTCCTCTCCAAAATTCACAGTGACACTGTTCATATTCCAAGCAGTTAGGGCATCCTACGGTCCAACTGGTTCATTATCTCCAGCTTTCTTTAAAAGGTCAAGAAATGCTCTCTGCCTGGCAGATGGATGAGTGCAGGAGTCGCAAAGTCTTGGGATTTGTAATGTAACAAGGTTATTAAATTGCAAACTCTATCCTTTTCGTGAGCAGAGGCAACACAAAAAGTTTGTCTAAAGTTTTTAAATAAAAAAATGGGATATTTTGAGAAAATGATTTAAAAATCAAAGAAATAAAAAGTTGGATCTTCAGCAAATAACTCTCTTCTCCAGATAACTACTTCTCATTCTTCCAGTATTTGTTTTCCAACCTGTTGCCTCTAGGCCCTTCTGCCCTTTTTTAAAACCTCTTTGTTCCCACTGCCACTACTGGAAAAGGAAGTGAAATGGGGAGGGAACTCCCTCTCCTCCCCCCAAAACACTACCAATTCAGCAGCTCTTCAGGCACTGCCTTTGTGCTAAACCAAGAAATTCAGAATCCATAAGCATCAGATACAACTGCAGTATCTGCAGGCAGCAGTTCCCAGTGCACCAAGTGAGCAGTGTTGGGGCTACAGAGATTTTGGGCTGGGAAGGCGCAGGTCAGCACCCGCGCCCATGTCCATGTCTCACCTGGGTGCCAGGACTGCCCAAGCAGGGGTGACAGCACGGCATTAAAAAATCCATACACCCTCTCCATCACCAGAGGCTGTGCTACCAAGTCTTGCTGACCTTTGAGCTAGAAGAGATCAAATGAAGACAAACGCACCAAGCACTTAATAATAATGACCCCCACAACAGAAAACCTCTGGGAGTTGGCAGTGCTGGTGCAAAACACAGATCCGATCGGCGTGAAATCGTGCTGCTTGCCTGCAACCACGCTCCCTGGCTGGCACGCAAGAACAGCCGTGCCTGATCAGCTCTGACTTCCACGTGAACCGGGACGTTCAGGAGCTGCTCCCGCTCAGCCCTGAGTCCTCGCTACCCTTCGCATCCCCACAGCTCTCCACGGAGCATTAGCACAGTAATCATGAATACCAGCCCCAAATTCCCAGCCAAGCAGCACTTGGCAAAACTCAGACTTTGAGTGTGACAGACCTTTACGGAGCCCATGCTGAGCTACAACATAGGCGCAGCCTTTATCAGCTCCAGCATCTGCCTGCACCAAGCATCCTTTATAAAACCTGTTGAGTACCTGCTTTTAGCAAATACTTTTTCTTTCTGTGCCCAAGCTGCAGAAGTCACAGGTAATGTGTGGCAGAAGCACAACCAGCCTATTTTTGGAGTCATAAAAGAAACTGTAAAGGAAAGACGAGTGCACGGGGAGGTTGTGGGCTGAAGGGAGAGGAGCAGCAAGGAGATGCTCTCTGGGGTGATGCTCCCCGCTCTGCTCCTGTGCTATTCCCGGCAGCAGCAGAACTGCCTTGTCCAGAGCCACTGCTTCACCTGCCACCTAAGAGGCTCAAGGGGCGCAGGCAGCGGTGGCAGATCCAGAAATGCTGCCACCAGGCAGAGCTCAGCAGGTAGGAAAGGAATAGGTGGATTTGCCAGCCCGGGTGGACGCTGCCATGTGTGTTTGTGCGGGTGTGAGCAGCCCTCCCCGTGCCCTCTGCAAAGGGCACTCGTGATGCAAACCCAGCTGCTGTCTCAGCTTGGCAATTCAACCCCAGGCTGCTGGCCCCCAGAATGAACCCCCCATGAGCGTCAGTGAGAGACAGCAATTGCGACCGAGGCACCTGCACATCACGGATGTTGCATCTCGCCGAGCACCAAGGCACAAGGGGCTTTGAATGGCTTAAGGAACTGACGCTCCCCCTTGGTCCGAGAAACGCTGCGTGCTCCTTAGCATGCCCCCTGCTCTGCCCCCACGGCCCAGTTGCCTGCAGCCAGGCCGGGCCGATTTGCACCAGCAGAGGATGTGGCCCTTCCGTCCCCTCGAGGCAGAGCCCTCTGAGAACATCCCAGGCTGCTTCTGCAGCCCTGCCCTGCTCTGCGATTCCCCCTCGTGTCACTCCCCAAAAGGCAACCGAACGCCCAGCACCATAAAACAACCCATTGTACCTTTAAGGCGCTGCTCCAGAAAGAAGAGGCCTTTCATAGCAGTGAATAGCATCTCTTTTACTCCACGCACCATCTGTTTGCCAAGATGAAGAGCTCTGGGCTGGCGGAGGCTTAGTCATTCGGACAAGAATAGGTCCCGCTGTACTTACACTTCCCAGCTCCCAAAATAAAAACCACGGCAAGCCACTGACTTTGCTTACCCTGTGGTGAGCACACAGAGCCGGCTCTCGGGAACACCTCAGCTGCTACCTCCTCCTAACGCAGAAGGAGGGGGAAATTGCTGCTTTAGAGCATCCTTACAATCACGCCTGACAACTGTGCCACACGAAGCCCCATCTCGTCCCACTCTGCTGGGAAAAATACATGAAGGATCCCGATGGCCAAGATTTGCTGTGTGCTGGGGTGCCAGCAGGTCCCTCCAGGCTCTGAAGTCTGGACAGCCCCACATGCCCAAATTTCAGCATCAGACTTCCCCCTTCTTCCCAGCTCGCTCAGGAGAGGACTTGCCCTGCACAAGCACGGCCACCTTCCCATGGCCGGAGAAAGCCGGGCATTTGTGCAGCCCTGAGACCTGCTTTGCTACACAAAGTTTTGCACCTTCCAATGCCTGGCCAGCCGCAAAAAGGAGGCAGCGGGTGTGGGGATGCAATTCATTTCGGGCTTTCCCCGAAGACCCCCTTAGGGCAGCTTCTTTGGGACATCAAGAGCAGCACATCCCCTCCGCAGCCTCAGATGTCCATCCATCGGATGTCCATCCTCTGCCTGCGCCCCAGCAGAACACTGGTCTCAGCCCTTCATCAACACTAAGAAGCCACGGACTCCAGTTATTTGGTGCTATGCCCCAGGACACACAGCAACGCTGCTGAGGCACTCCCAGGAATTAGTTTATAGGTGGCTGAAATATCTTTACACACTTGGGAGATGTCCCTGTGGCCCCAACGTCCCTGTGACCCCATTTCCTCTCTCATACTTGCTATCCAGGTACCGTGACTTCCACACAGTCCCCAGCAAACACCAGGCTGCTCCCGTACCATAAACACGCTGACTCGGATGGGGATTTGGCCATTCATCCCAGACCCTGAAGCAAATCCACTCACGTCCCTTCCCACACACTGCGCCAGCTCTGCAGGACGGGGTCCCTGCCCCGTCAGCAGGGTGATGCCTCGCTCCGCCTGGGAGCAGCGGCTGGGACGGGCACAGGGGAGCAGCCCAGGGAGCTGCTGACCTTGCTGGGGATTTCCCAGCTTCTTTCTCCTGTGGCCTAACCTCAGCAGTATTTAAATACCTTCTTGCTCCTCCTCCCTATCTTTTTGTCACCTGCAAATTTAGATTAACAAGAAGGTTTGACAAAGTGCTACTGTATATGTTAATAAACCCATTAGTGTCGGCCTGCCTGACATATAACCTGCAGAGCCTCCAATGTTTACTAATATGATTGTCAAAGCAGAGGAACATTACTTTTTAATGACATTTCATATCACTTCAGTTGAAGTAATATCCTGGGATGTGATAATCAGAAAGCCATTTTGCCACAGAACTATGTGCTGAATAGAGGCTGGTGGGTGCAGGAAAGATACTCATTTTGTCAGAATTAAAACATTTGCGTTTGCTTCATAAGTTGTAAGCGCACTTGTGGAGAAACATGTTGTGAAATATTTATTGGAAGCAGCTCAGTTCAGGTAAATGGGGCTTCAAAATGAAATGTTGGAAAAGGTTATTACTACATTCCCTGTATCTTTTGCATGCGATACATCAATGGACAATTTATACATATGATACACTTAACAAACCAACAAGATCTTAGAACTTCTCCTTAAAGATAATTTCTAAAGCAGTACAACTGGTCATTACCAGCCCAGCTGAACCTACTGCTGCGTTCAGAGCAGGGAAATGGCTGCAAGACCGAGTGAGATGGAGTCTGATTTTACAGAGCACCTTTCCTGCTCCAGGTGCAGGAGCATGGTACGAAGACAGCAGTGGCAGAGACAGCTGTGGCCGCAGAGACAGCTGTGCCGCCCGTATTAATGGCTCCGTCCCCGGCTTGGCTCTCCGGGGCCGTGTCCTCTGCCAGTGACGAGCGTTGCATGGAGCTCAAGAGGCAGCGGATAGAGGAGCAGAGGACACTAGGCCAGTGGAGAGGGAAGCGGGGAAGTCCCAGACATGCCCCTTGCAGCCCCAGAGCTGCACTGGGGTCATTAACAAAAACAAAGAAATTGTCCTGGGTCCTTTAAGCAGATAAAGATGCAGAAGTAATTAATGAAATATGTTCTCCTTTTTTTGAAATAAAGAACCAAGGGGATCCCTCCATCAATCTGGTCAGAACAAGCCTTCTGATAAAACCTAGCAATTGATTCAGTTCAAGTCTCCCATCGGATGGGGGATAGAGCTGATTAAAGCTGTGCATGCACTATTAACAGGAGCAGGATGCCTTTTTGTCATTATTATTAATTATGCTGCTGTGATTACTATCTGTTCATCCATCCACCCATCCTCCCTTCTGTAATCCCAGCACTGGCCAACTATGTATGAATACAAATTCTTACTCTCTTTTTTGTTCCCAGTTTCTGAGGGGAGGGCGGGGGGGAACAACCTGATTTAAAGGATTTCTTATTAGTACATGTGAGAGTGTGAGGGTGTCCGCGCGTGAGAAAGCGAGCGAGTGGGTGGTGGGAGATGCGTGGGTGTGACGCATGTATGAGCGTTCATTTGTGAAAAATGCACAAAGGGAGAGTTAAGCCAATGGAGCAGACTTTGCGTTTCATGTCGAGCCCACCAGACTCCAGCACCGTCCTCATTTCCGCAGACGCGGGTCCCTTGGGGGAAGCTTGACCCCAGGAGCCCCCTCTCCTACACTCAAGCTCGTCCCTACCTGGCAGCCAGGTTCTCCTAAACTCTCAACCACTGTCCCCATGATAGGCAGAAATTTTCCTTCGCCAAATAATTAGACTGTGATAAGAAGAAACAAATGGGCCCTCAGAGCAGTGAGGGCTGCAATAAGAGATGAATTATTAGTCCAAGATGGGAATCTCTTTTGATAAATGACTGGCCCCAAGCAAGGAAGGATTCAGCAAAACACAACAACGTCCTTGTTGTGACACAAGGAAGGGGAAGGAACAAACCTTTTAAGGCGCAACAAAGCCTCCGCGCTACCGCCTTGACCAATTGATTAATCAAGTGTATCCCACAATGTCAATACGCTTCCTTTTTTGCATTAGTTACAGCATCTAAACGTGGAGGACAGCAACGACACATACAGTTAAGGACCTGTTTCAAACCCACAGCTGAGCCTTCCCTGACAAATATTACCACGGAAGGCATCAGGAAAGAGTGAGGAGCAAAGCCTGCAGATATGTCCCAAGGAACAGCGTCAAGCGATCCATAGAGCACTTCAAAGCTAACACAAACCACACGGAACCACAGCAGTCTGGGAACAAAAGAAGAAAAGGAGAGAGAACCAGGTTTTGCTGTTTTTCCCTTTCTGCATGGAGCCGGCTCAGCAGGGTGGGGCGATGCCTCGTACTCCAAGTGAAAGAACTGCCATTTACTAACGTTGGCCCAGTTCCTGATTTCTTTTTAAAGTCTAGTTCAGAGGGGAAAAAAAAATCCATTGGCGTCACTGAAAAAAAAAACTGACAGTGAGGCACTGGGCAAGCCATTGAAATCAGCACGCTTTAACGTCACAGCTTCTCCTGGACTTTGATGTTTACACGGGGGTGCTGCTTGAATGCTGCCAGTGTAGATGAGTTCAGCATGTCCAGCTCCAGGTAAGGTACAAGAAGACCTTAACAAGACCCCTGCAGATTAGCAGCCAGCCACATGCAACGAGACTGCTGGAGCTTTTAAGTCCCTATAGCCTGGACTGCAGTTATCTCCGGGGACAGGTAATTCAGGCCTCTGGTACCACTATTTTCAGTGGGATATTTAAGTAGAAACAGTTAATAGGAACACACACACACACACATATAGCACATATGCTACGTATACATATATATATATATATATGTACACACATACTTTAAAAAAGTCTGACAGAAACGGCTCAAGCTGGAATTGCTCAATGTATTTCTCTCTTTGTCCTCCCCCAGAAACCGCTACCAAAACATACCTCTCCATCTAATGAGATTAGCAAGGTACCATGCTAGATCTTTATTAGTTAAAGCTGACCATAGTGCAAAACTTGGCCTGAATAGTAAATGAGCTGACTGCCAGATTGAGGAGTGCAGCCAGCAAGTAGATTTATTCCAAATGGGTCTCTGCTGTTTGCCTTGGGGAATATGCTTCCTTCTCTTTAACTCCCTGAAAACTGGTAGCCAAATTTCAGCTCTTCTTACGTTCCCCAAAGCCAGAGGTACTGCTGCTTCCTGCTCACGCTGGCGTTACGCAAGCTTAATCCCACTGACCTTGGTGATTCACTTGAATACAAGGTAAGAGAGAAACAAACTTATATACTCCGGTGGCTCACAGGAGGATTTAGCACCGAGGACATTTATATATGGCATCTCCTGCCTCCTCCACTTTACTTGACTGGCAGCTTGAAGAGACTGACACACTAAATATTAATAGTGGAGCCTTGGATGCTGCTATCAGAAAAGCTTATTTACAGCATCTCCTGTGCTCAGACAAGTTACTTTTGCTCCCAACATTTTTCTTTTGTAAAAATAGGGCAGGAAGGAACAAGTGAGGAAGATATTTTCTGTTACTAAATGAATGATGCTAGCCTACCCTCACATGTAGTGGTCAATAGGAAATCTTTCACGAGATCTGCACATTCCTTTCCCAGGTCACGCCCAGAAACTCCTTTTAAATGTCTCAGAAGGACCAGCACATGCCTTGCGGGAAGGAACAGAGGCCAAAGCATGGCCATGTATGAGCGTTTCACTGCAAACAACTTTCTTGCTTTGGAGTAGAAATGGGAAGCATACGCAGAACAGATCTGGTTTCCATCAGCCCGTTATTTATAGCATTGGTTTCACACCATCGGTTATACACACTCATGCTTGTTCTTTCAGACTCTCTCAGCACTCTGCCGCACTTCCTTCTTACCTGAGCAATGAATCTGTGTGTTTACCCTGCTACGATCCGGCTGTCTGTGTCTCAGTTGTGCATTCACTAAATGTGCTCCACGGAGCTTGGCTGCTCATGGAATGAGAGTATGCAAGCAGAGCATCTCCAAAACATCTTTCTGAGCCTCGGGCTAAGGTAGCAAAGACAGACTAGTTCATCAGCAGTGCACAAGGGAGAGATCTAGAGCCTTTGATTCACAGGCCCCAAAGGACTAACTACCTCACTACAGCTGGATCAACTGAAAACACCTTTGGCGCAGCAAAAAATACGGCCTCATGAAATAGCAAGTTGCTCTGCTCAGCTTCTGCACTCTAATGGCTGCATGGTGGCAAAGATTTGATATGAAGTCCCACTTTGACCAACTCACATGAGACTGCACCAAAGACCTCCCATGCTAGCATTCCATAGTAAACAGCAGAGCTCTCTCGCTGGGCCTGAAACAAGCTCCTACCCAGCAGAGTTCCCAAGGAAATCTGCAGCCCATCCACTTGCTGATTACTCATAGAGAGTGGAGTGAGGGTGGTAGGTCCCATCTGGTGCGCCTGGAGTCATCCAATGTTGTCCTAAGTAGTGAGCTTAAACAATGGCTGTTTGGTCTCTGCTGTTGATTGAATGAGATTTGTTGTCCATAATAAAACTCCTGGCACATGATCAGTCACTGTATATAAACCCAAATTACACTAAGAAAAGCCAGGATACTGCCAAACAGCTCTAAACCACCAGTAAAACAGAGGCCATCCCCAGTCATGGCTCTGAAGAGCCAGGAGTACACTGCCGATGTTCTTCAGCTTTCCCTCAGGCAGACACATGGGCAGAGGAGACCAAGGACAATGGCTCTCCTTGAGAATTCCCTGCCAACATCTGCATCACAACACAAAGACTGGGGCAATTTCTCAGATGCCCAGGACCAAATAACAGAAGATGACATTACACTCTGTCTCTGAGGCTATAATAACCATAATCAACAACCTATCCCTGCTAGATTGAACTGGCCAAGCAGGACATGAGTACACATCACGAGCATGGCGCCTTCCCCCAGACTTGCAGAAGTAAGACTGATGGCAGACAGGATTGTCTCCTTTGGAAGATATGAGCTTTCCCAGCTGCCCTCCAGTAGGACCTCACAGCCAAACCAGGGGCTCCACAGCTGCTGCAATGGGCAGCAGAACAGGAGCACTATTTCCAGAGGCACCCTCTGGGAAGCTGCAGCTCAGTGAGTGCTGACTTAGTTACCAGAAAACCACATAAGCACTTAGCCTAAGCAAAATGCACTCAGGAGACCAGGTGATAAATCTGGCCTACTGCTAAACCTATAGGTGGTGCAAGTTAGGGGAGTTGGATGTTGCACCCTTCTTCTTCAAGTTCAAGGGCTTGATTCAGGTGACTAAATACAGGCACCTGCACCTAGTGCCATTGCAGATCTGCCGGTTCCACAAAAATATCTCAAATGGCACAGTGTGCTTATCAGGGAACTGAACGGTACTCGAGTAGGAATTAAGAAGGGAACTGCAACTGCAGTTTGAGGGTTGTGGGGCAGAAGGGGGCTGCTCACACTGAGATACTTAAGGTGCTTAATAATTTAGCTTATCAAAAAAGAAGAGGAAGAAGTAACTTATTAACAATAAAGAGCACCTACTAAAGAGGTGGTCTCTTATAGCAGAACTCTCTTTAATCTAACAAAGGCATATCAAGATCCAATGGCTGGAAGCCAAAATTAGACAAATTCAAACTGCATGGAAGGTGCCAGTTTGTAATTGAAAGACTAATGAGCCATTGGAATTACTCACCCCAGGCTGTGATGGATTCTCCACCATCTGAAACCTTTAAATCCAGAGTGGATGCTGTTCTAAAAAGTGCCACATTGCAGGCACATACTTCTGTATTTGGGAATTATTGGTAAAAGCTTTCCAGCTTGCTTGAGTTGTTTGTGCTCTAAAAAACAAACAAAATAAATATTATGCTGCCCAGTTAGAAATGGAGAAGGGAGGTAGACTGAGTTAAGCAGACAGCTTGTGGTAGTACAAAGCAACAGGACTCAGGTCTCTTAAGTACTACCATATGCTGCTACTGCCCAGCCACTCTCCCACTCTCCAGAGCAGCCCACAGCCCCAGAGCAGCCCACCTTTTCCTGGCAGCACCCTCAGCTAGGTGACTCCACGCTCAGCAAGAAAACTCAGAGTCACGAGCACAGGTCTAGACCAGAGATAGGGAAGGACCATACTAGCCAAGCACTCCCACTGAGAACACAACACCACTGCCAAAGCTGCTCCTTATAAGAAGTCTGAGAAGAACGGAACTTCCAAGCAAAGCACAGTTTTGCCAAGCTTTCTGCTTTTCCAGAGAGAGCTCACCCCAGCGCCAGCCTGCCAGGGCTCTGCTCCCTCCATGCCTTTGTCCAGCACAACTGTGCTCACAGAGCCCTCAAGCACACACCCACATACTACAGATGGGTGCTCTGCAGATGACTTGCTCTCTTTTCTTCTCTTTCCAAGGAGCATTCCCAACTCTTGCATACCATATAGGACAAAGTACACGTGAGAGGTATATTTTCATCGTATTTCCAGCAGGCAGGAAAGAGAGAAAACCACAGGGGAAATCGTCATCTGCCAAGACACCTCTGCGCTGGACCCATTGTACAGCAACGCCTGCTGCCAGTCGTCGTGGAAGAGCAATAAACACCCAGGCTCAGATACTCTCTCATTGAGAAAGCCTATTCTGCTGACTTTAAGAGTATGTAATAAAAATTAGCAGGAAGGGCAAAGAGAGGTAAAAGAGCTGAAGGCTAGACTGACAAACTGTTGGGCCCTGGGAAAGAGGTAAGTCCCAGAACTGGGTGAATAAATGATTTCTTTGCTTCTCTGGTGAAAAAATTCAGGTTGCCCTCAAATAAAGACACAGAGATCAATTCACCCCACTTGAAATAAAAACAAGTTCTACAGTTGCTTAGATATCAAGTAAAATATTTCACCAAATTTGTCTAGTTTCATTTTGGGGCCATGAAAAAGGCTTTTGAGAAATTAAATGTAGGTAAATTTCTAAGGCACCTGTTCTGAAATAACCAAGAGAAGTATGCCCGCTTGGAAATGACAAAATGAAACCTTTTGACTTAAAACTGTTAGAGATAGTCTTTCTTGGCAGAAAAGATGTAATAAATTCGTGGATAGTTTTTACAAAACCCCTGCAGATGCATCGGTAGGATTTCATGTAGACCATAACCAGGAAGGACTCTTTGCAACACACCAGCTTGGAACAGCCCAAACAGAGAAACTCTGTTCCCTCCTCCTTTCCCCAGACCTTGCCTGCAAACACATCACTACACTTAACACACAAAACACCATTCATTATTGTCAGAACATGGGAGCACAAAGTTAGCTCTTACACCGAGGTTGGGACCAAAATGTAACAAAAATCTTAAAAAGCAAGGATGAAATATTGAGCCTTCTGAAAGTTCAAACAGAAAGAAATGTTACTGTTTCTCAGGCAAACCTGAAAACCTGTAAAAGTAACTTTAGCTTTATTCATTTGAGTTTATTCAATCACAGCCAGTGAAGGCGCTCAAGATTTACACATAGTAGGGTGGTTCAGAGCGAAATTCAACCCTTAATGGCAATCCCTGGGGTTCACACCAACACTGTGTATCCAACTGCCTGCCCTCAAAGTATCCAGCGCTGCTTGACATTCAGCCTTGTTCTGCCTTGTATTACGGTCAGCAAGTCTTTGGTTCAAGAGCTGCTTTATCCGAGGTTTGTATGGGGCTCCCAAACATCTACACGGCTCCTAGAAGTGCTACATGCTCTCACTACAAGTTATCTGGAAGTTATGGCTGCAAGTAAACAGCATCTTAATGATTCAGAAAGCACCAGAAATGTCCAGACCTTTGCTGAGAAATTACATAGCTAAGGCATAGATGTTTCCCCAGCTAGAATTATTCAGGCTGTTCTGGACATAAATCATATATGAGGGATTGTTATTACATCAATATCTTTCTTCAGGTCAGAACCTAACCACAGAGAGAGTGAATCAACCTACGCAAAGGCACACAGGATATCAATATGCAAGAGGAAAATCAAACCAGATCTGGCCAAGCCCAGCAGCTTTCGTTTCCTTGTAAAGGTCAATGGAAAATTTCAGCAGGTGACACAGGGAAGAATACTTTGCCTGGATGAACCTGAGAAGGAGAACACGGATGCTGAACTTTAGGGAGAATCTCCTGCCTGCGAGCCTGGTTGAACAGATGCCTGAAAGAACCATCTCAGAGCATTTTCCTTGGACTGAGCGAAAGCCTACAAAATGCACTGTGTGCAGCCCTTTACACGGGCAACAGATGGGCCCCACCAGTTCATGGGCTGAGCAGGTATTTCCCACATCTCACTATGGTGCTCTGGTGTTCCTGCAGAGTTAGTGCAAAACCTACAGCCAAATTAACTAAAAGCCTGTGCTTTACCCTGGCCTGGTCCAGCAGGAGAAGCTGTGGTCCTCATTAGCAGAACAAGGACTTCCAAAGGACCTTCTGCAATTTTTTTTTTTAATTCCACTCTACAAAAACAGTTGGTTTCATGAATACCTGCAAGAAATCAGAGACCCTGGACCTTTTTTTGCAAGGCTTATTTTGGCTTGTTTGTTAAGAAGAGCACCAAGACTACTAAGAACTGCCTCCTAAACAGGAATGGTCTGTGATTCAGACAGGCATAAAAAAAAAAAATCAGGAGGTAATAATCACTGGTGTGTTCATCCTTCCTTCTCCCAGACTTCCAGGTTCATTGTTTTCCAGAATGGCTGCCCAGGTCTGGATCAGCTCAGGGCCCCAAGAGGCTGAATATACACAGCTAGAGATGCCCCTTCCCTTCAAGCAGTGAGTACGACACTGACTGAACCACAGGAAAAGTGGGATGGATGAGAAATTTTTCCCTCACGACGGGAAACACAGCAGGCAGGATACCAAGAGGGTGGTCCGCCTGTTAATTCAGGAGACAGAATTCAAACTGAAAGCTCCATGTGGTGCAAATTAGCAGAAACTAATTCCAATCCGTCCCACACTGGCACAAAGGCACAGCAGCCCTGCGTAAAATTGCACCTCCCTTCAGATCTAGGCTGCCCCTGTTCTACGTGGAGAGAAAAAAGGATGGGGAGAGGCAGCATCGCAGTCTGCACGCAGATGGTCTGTATTATTGAACCTCTGTGGAGTATCAGCCACTTGCCCCTGTGCCCCATGATAAATCACAGTCTCCTTCAATGTTTGTGGGGAAGAGCAACGTTCTCCCAGGCTCTGATTGGGTTGAAAGTCTGACTAGTTAAGGAGATGTAAATACTGAGACCCTATCAGCCAGTAATTGTCATCATCATCCTGTTTAGGAAACTGCTCACATCTTTGAGCAGTTACTCCATGTCTCCTCCACCTCAGGAGAAGGTCTGGAGCCCATTTCCGGCAGCCGGCAGAGAGCTGCTTTTCTTTCCTTGACACAAACCAAGTTTGTCAGCTTGTGCATCCTTGGTTTCTGCATGGTTTAAAGTTGCTACAGGGTCCTTGGGAGCAGCTTAGCAGCTGGAAATAGAGAGCTCGCAACCCTCACCACAAAGGTGCCCATTCAGCAGTCTCCAGTCCCCCGGGTCCTGCCCAACAAGAGCACCCTGTGTGCGGTGGCCTTCGGGACAGCGCCCTCTGTCCCCAGCTGAGAGGAGGGAAGTGACACTTCCAGTGGCTCTCGCGGAAAGTAGAGCCAAAACGCATGCACTCACTTTCTTCTGCAGACAGAAAACTGAAGAAACACCCAGCCGGGCCAAAACAAATACATTTGGCATCTTTCCTGCGTCTGCGCCGGCACGTTCATGGCGCGGAAACTGAAAACAGGCCTGAACCTTATTTACACTAAAGTCTCTTTCCATCACTTTGGCAGTAGGAAGGGGCTTAGTCGTGGTACATATTATATTTTCTTTTCAGCATGTGTAAATGAGTATCAAGCTTTCACATTGCTTAAAATAGATGTAAATGACCCTTTATGCTGTCAGAATGGTGTCGAGAGGCCTTCCTGCAATAAAAAAATCAGCCCCATTATGCTTTCATATCATGCTCCACTCGTTTAGTTTTAGTTTCCCAAACTTGGGCAATTCCCCTTGACCTTGGCAATCTGTGTTGAGATTTTACACAGCTGGGACTAAATCCAGGGGCAGGAGAAGGTGCGTGAGCTCAGACAGAAACGCATCAAAACCTTCAACCTAAACTGAATTTGAAGACCAGCCCATCACCAATGGCTTCTTGGTCATTTGTGATAGATTTATTCTTTCTATTAGTTGTTTTGGACGTATTTTTTAAAAAAACTTTGTATATTCTAGTCTTCTTTAGAAACCATGAACAGAAGAAAAAAGCAGAAAGAGAGAATAACAAGCCATGTTGGGCTGCCATCAGGGTTTTCCTGTCTCGCAGATGGACTTGCCATGCGTCCTGCTCTGGCCCAGGGGAAGCCACCACCACGTATCCCTGCCCAAGCCACTGGCTTTGCTCAGTCGCCAGTTTGCTCTGCCCACATCAAAGGAGACCCTGATGAGCAAAGAACTGGCCTTCCTTGGATCTCTACTATTAAATGCACTGATTTTCCTGGAAGTGATAGTCTCTGAGCACTTACCACATAGGTAGCCAAACAAACTGCTGTATGAGCTACCCAAGCGTTCAGTGGCTCAGGTAAGCGATGTGATCCCCATTCCTTCTGTCTGATTTACGCAGAGGAGACCCATTAGCCAGCAAGAGCTGCCCAAGGACTAGACTTGGTCCAGACAACCCAGCAGTCTGGGGGAAGGTGGCTCTGGCTAAGGAAGCCCATGCTCTTAGGCTCAGTCCTGAACAAATGTCTTCAGGTAGCTCCGTGATGCACAAAACCCTGCTTCTCCACCTTCCTGTTGCTTTGTAGGGCAAGTAAATTACTAGAACCTTTAAAAGAAGGCTATATATTTCCACATTGGTGTCTTCTGCCAATGAGCAAGCTCTAGAGCCAAGAAGGGGTTGGCTGTTACCTTGATTAATTACGGCCGGTGCTCCATGCTGCCCACTGCCTTCTCCCCTTTCAGCTCCTACTTGTGGTGTGGACTACTGAAAGAGAAGGGCTTTCATTCTGCCTTCTGGACTGTTAAATCCAGATCCCAACCACACTACTCCAGCCCAAACTTCTCTCATTACACCCAATAAGGTCTGCTTATAAACCGCACTGTTTCTCTGGAGCCACCATCACATGCAGAGACAGGTCATCAATACCATCTGCCAGTAAGAGCTGGAGCAAATGATACTGAACCCAACAGCAAAATGACTTAATGGAAAATGCTGAAGCTGTGTCAGCCCATCCATCCCCAGAACCACTCTGAGGGCGCTGCCTTGACCAGCACAGCAGCAAGACCTCAGGATAATCCAGCGGAAGGGCAGAACATTTACAGTAACTATCATTTTCTTTTCTTTTCAGAAGAATGCACAAGGGATT
Organism: Chauna torquata; assembly: GCA_013399475.1. Taxonomy (NCBI): domain Eukaryota; kingdom Metazoa; phylum Chordata; class Aves; order Anseriformes; family Anhimidae; genus Chauna; species Chauna torquata. The sequence goes on along the minus strand of VXAL01013338.1, from coordinate 331,146 downwards.
GTCAACACTTTCTTATCCCCTCCTCTTTTCCTCTGCAAAATAACCCTCTCTCCAGCTTCGCCAGCTGAATGCTACTTCACGGCTTTTCTCTAGGAGCAATTGCAATTGGAAACACCCAGACAAATCTTATCCAGGAGTTTATGAGGAACAGCTCAGAGGCACCTTGAAAACTGCAGCATGCTACCTAGAGTGCTGCAGATTATTACTTTTTTAATCTCGGTATAGTTCTGGGTAAGGTTTTAATTGGGCATTGTATTTCAAAGCCAGGGAGTAGGATCTATGCAAAGCACTGGATAGTTTCTGCATTAATTGACCATCAAATCCTTCCCCTTTGCATCTGCATTCTATTATTAGAGAATGTAAAGCAGTTTATAGGGCTTTTAACCTCTTCAGGCAAACACTCTATGGAAGTTATACTGCTGCGGGGACCATATTAGCTTTATAGACTTCGTTTCTAATCCAAGGAGAGGGGAAAAATGGAGAAGAGACAGCAAAAATGAATGATTTTTGATGGGAAAAATTCAGCTGGTATAAACCAGTACAACTCCATTAACTTTGGTAGAGTTATGCTGACTTAAGCCAGCAAAACATCAGACAGTTGATCTGCAATGAGGTCCTCATTCCCAGAGGACCAAAATGGTACCAGACAAATCTTCACAGACCACTTATCAGACTTCTCAACTGAATTCTTCCCTGCTGCATGGAGAAGCCCTGATCAGATGCCAGGGAGCCATCTGGCAAACCGGGTACCATGGCATACATGCACACTGTGTGCTCAGCCACTTGCAGGAAAATCACTTTCTAGCAAGGCACTTTGATGACCTCCATGGCCACCAGCCTGTCCCCAGGGCTTCCATCACGATGAGTCTCAAGAGGCAGAACCATGCTGTAGACTGGGAGCCTATAATGACTCTTGCAGTCTCTGACTAACGCTGCTGAGCTCTACTTTCTTCAGGGCCTCCTAGTTGGTTTCAAGTGTACCTAGAGAAAATGACATCAGTATAGCATATATGGTGCTACATATTTGCACATACAGTACTTTCCCTTCTGAAAAGTTGCATTCCACTAATAGAGGACCTTGACACCTGCAGACCTGAATAACTGCTGCAGGAAGAGAAGGAAGCAAGCCTTGGTCCCACCCTAACCACAGCAGAAGAGAAAATGGGTAGCTGTGTGTTGTCTCCTTCAGAAGAGTCATCTCTTCTGAGAGATGAAATCTATCCTTAAAAAACCAGGCAGGACAAGCAGTGTTTTATCTCCTAGCTCTGTATAGCAGGATCAGAAGGAAAACTCCCCACCCCATTTGCTGCCTTTGCTTATTTTCTCCACACAACTGTTCCACCACCCCACAGCTGGTGGGATTCCCATTTTGCAAATTCCTACCCTATTTTTTTGTTTCATAGTAACCCAAAATGTCACTAGAGCCCAGGACAGTGATTATGAGCATGCAGACAACGGTGTAAGGGCCAGTATAATTATCTTGTTCCTAAGCATTCAATAATGCTTCCAAGTATCTTGTATTTAGTTACTTGGTAAGGTCCTGAACGTCTGGCTCTCAGGCACTATGGTTTTATTGCTACAGAATGAGCCAGGAACCATTCAAAAGCTTTAAAAGGTCTTTTTAAATAGTCAGAATGAATTTACAGTGTTGGCTGCCTGGCAAACGCAACAGGCATTTCAAGTGGAAAGGAACAGTCCTTTATTGCATCTGCTGTTGGCATTTAGGGCACCCTGATCGCTAACAATTCCTCAGCTCTGTTGCACGGCATCCTGCAGGCTGCTGGCTGGCCAAAGCCAAGGGGAGCAAGAGACTGAGAAGAAAAGATCGAGGTAAAAGCAAAGCTTGGGTTTAGAGCTAGTTGGAAGATTTCATTATAATTCATCAGAAAATGATCAAAATCTCCAACTGTCACAGAAATGCCTTGGTTTCAATCACCTCCCAGTGAAACATAAGCTGGGCTCCACCAGCAGAGCTTTCCCAGCTCTGCGTGCCCAGAACATGCCCCACCTGCCTCACTGTGTGCCACCTCCCTTGCAGGGAGGTGGGGAACTCCGTGTGTCCAAGTCTGGCACCTTGGGCTTTCTAGAAATCAGGGCTTTTGACAAACTGCTCTGGGGTGGACTTCTGAATAGTGTTGGTGTCCTTGAGCAACACTGCTGAGGACACGAGGCTGAGATGGACCTTAAACCAAGTGCAGTCCTCTCTCCATCCAAGCAAGTATCCCATCGCCGCCGCTTCCTGGCACCACTGTCATCAACCTAGCTGGTGGCTGGCCACCTAGCATCAAGCAGCATGGAGGAGGGAACAGAAGGCCCTAACACACAAAAGTACAATGCTGAAACAATCCATCTGGTTCCGCGAGAGAAGAAAGGGGTTGGATTACTCCTGACTACTACCAAATCACTTCAAATGAGCTAATAGGGCTAATTCTGATTCCTTGGACACGACTAGTTGCTCAAAGAGCCACATCTCCTAACATGAAAAACAAAATGCCACCGTCTGACCATCAGACCTCACTTTGCTTGTCTGGTGAGGAACAGGGGATGGCTTTTTGATGGTCTGGAAAGCCCAGAATAACATCACTTACTGTGACTGGGAAAGGCTAGATGGATGCAGGAGCAAGAGGTTCCTAGGACTGGTTTACGGCTGGAGTTAAAAAGCCATCAGACAAGCAGCTGGAACAACCACTGCGTGTGTGGAGAGACGAATGGGAATTTGTGCAGCTGTGGATGCTCCCGGAAGAGTTTCTCCAAATTCTCCTGCTCTGTCTCTGCTAAGATGAAGCCTACAGCACCCTTCGCTGCTCCTGTGCTGCCGCTCCCATACACTGCATCAGCCAGTGATTCTCCACCCAGACCTGCAGGGTTACCTGTCCCAAGCCCAACACAGGTCTCTTACCTCTCACATGCCTGCACAACACCCCAGCCTTGTCAGTTTGGGCTTCCAGATCCTTCTGCATGACTGAAGCAAAGCAAAGTGCAGTTACACGAGGAATCCTCCATTACCTTCTACCCTACTTTGCCCCTTTCTCTACGAGCAGATGCAAGGCAGGGCCTGACCTGCACCTCCTTTGCAGGAGCTGTCTCCAATCTCCCATCTCAGGCTAAGTATTTCCTCCCTTGGTGTGATACTGGTGTTTTGGGGCCTTTATCTCCACATTCTGGGTTCAAGAAGGTCCATCGAAACTGTATCTCATCTCCGCTAGCTGGCAAAGGCTGCTTAGAAAAAATGTATAAATACCAGAGCCAACTCCTCTGTCGTTCCCTGGCACAGCTTCTAGAAAATGCTTCTAGAAATGTTTCCTCAGGACACTGAAGGAAATCAATTGGCAAAGACGACAACAGTCAGGAAAACATTTTACAAAGGCTGAATAGGATAATTTAAAGGCATTATTACTAATGATGGCAATTACAGTGCTAGGAAGCTCAGTGGTTTTTCATACAGGACTGAGAAAGGAAAAGGAACAAAATCAAGCAACCTCTAAGAGAACACGAGACAAGCAGCAACAAGCTGTGCAAACCAAACAAGATCAGTCTCAAAACAACCAAGCCAAATCCTCGGCTTGAGCAAGCCAGTGCGGGTCCCCTGGAGCTCAGGGCTGGGGGAGAACTCAGGTTCCCCCCTCTGACCAGGGCAGAGGATATTAAAGTAGAGTTTTCCAAAGACCTTTCGGGAAGTAAGCTCAAACTCACTGCAATTAAATGAGCCAAGGAATTCCCCTGAGGCTGTGCAAGAATCTCTGCTCTGTTCTGCCAAGCCGCCCTCCCAAGAGTCACCAAAACTAGTGTCACCCACACATCACACCCGGCGTGCATTTGTGCTTTCGTATGCGCCATCAGACCCTCAGCTTGGGACGTTTCCTGAGGATCATGCTAAGGCCATCAAGCCAACCAGTCATTAATTCTCAGGAAGCACCCACTGCCTCATTGGTAATTACTTAAATAAACTTCCCTTTCATGGTGCCTGAGCCAAGGTCTTTCTTTCTGACACGTCCCAGCAAAGCTTTATTTAAGGTAAGATAACATGAGGGTTATGCACAAGAGCTGGGCTGCACCTGACTAAACACTCGGCCCATCGGCGATGGCCGGATGGCTCTAGCAGGATTTCGCCGCCTCCCCTCTCCTCTCCTCTGCAGCCAGCGCAGCCCCTCCCAGCTCGCAGCGAGCGGGGAAACGGCCCGTGTACGATTTCCCTTCATACATGCAGCATATATCCTTCATGCAAATCTGCCTCGTAAATCACTGCATCCCAGGTGCACCACGGAGTAATTTGCTAGGAAAATACTGTTCCAACCGAAGGACCCAACACACCACAGTGGCCTTTATGAGGGGTAATATCCAGGATGGGGGTGACTTGGAAACCTGCCAGGCTCTGAAAATGATTCGTCCTGCCTGACCTTAAATCTTGGATTCTGACTATTGCAGATGGAGCCATATTCGCAGACAGGAAGCGTCAATCACGACCGTGTTCATATCCTCTCTGCGGCCACTGGCGACAGGGCCCTGAGGCCACATGAGAACCCCCAGCTTGAGAACATGGGGGTTATGAACTACCCCCAGAATTAACCAAAACAAGGGTTTCCAGAAACCCGAAGTGTAACTTAGGACTTCATGCCCTACACGTTTTGCTTTCTGTGACTTCACTAAAAGCTGCAGACTGCATTTATCTCACCTGCATGGTTTTGAGGAAGATCTTACTGCTCTCAGTGATTTAGACTTGTATCAGCTGAGATTCTGGTCCCAACACTACGAATTTCTTAGATTTTAAGCCTGCTGGTCTGTCAAGTGATCATTTTCTCTTTAACACAGAATTCTACCCAGACAACTGCTTGCTACAGCTAATCCAATGCTAACCCAACAATAACCCAAGGACCTCTAGTCCTCAAATGTTTCCACAGCGTTTAGTATGCTCCCAAATAACTTATTCTTATTTACAGATGTCAGGAATAAGATTTGCTAATCAGACCTTTGACCCACTTCCATGAAGACCATTGAGATACTTTAAAGTGGCTTGCAAGCATAGGACTCATTTTTCAGAGATGGCAGCATTAAGTTACCAAAGGAAAGATCCATTTAAGTTGAAAGTCTAATACCTTTGTTGTGGCAAGAGACAGTCTCAGGACATCAGAAAGTCCAGGGAGGAATATTGTACTCAGCTGAGAAAATGGACAAGCAGTCAGACACAAAAGCCTTTCTACAGCTCTGACATAGAAACAATAAACGCAAGCTCCTGTAGAGCTTAGCTTAAGCTGAAGGAATAGAAAAAGGAGAAACAAAACGCAGAATTAAGATTTCCAGTATATTGACGTTAACTACAGTAGTGAGGTGACATACAACAGCATAAAAAGTTCATAAGAAAAAATATACTACAAAGTCATGCAGGTCAGGGATTTTCAGTAAAATTCTAGAAATAGATATTTTAGCCCATTTAGCCCACAACACAGGTCCTCAAGGCTTTATCCACATTCAGCACAGCCAGTTCAAGCTGTCAGGCACCAGCAGCAGACATCAGGAGCCCAGAGTAGCTCTCAGTGGGTCTCTGGCCTCACAGCACTGCCCTTGCGTGTTTTTAACTCTGAGGACAGAGAGAATGGTAGAACAGGATCCATCAGGAGCAGGGACAAACGGCAGCATGGGACTGCTCAAACACAAGCACCTACAAACTGCTTTACTAGCAAGCAATCCTCCTGCACACAGCTAAAGGATGGGGACCCCTGCTCCTCCTCCTCCCACGCAGCTTGTGGTTGGCATGTGCCATCAGACAGGACGGCTTCCACTCTTTGGTGTGTTCACTACTGCACCTCTCAAAAACACGGGCCAGCTGATGTCCACCAGACATCCACTGTCAGTGCTAGCAAGGCCCCGGTGCTCTGACAGTCTTTCTGTTAGGTCCAGACAGACACAGAAGTCTAGCCCAGATGCAGTCCAGGATGGAGCAGATTTGTCCAAACACACGCCGGGGACATTCACCAAAATGCTTTGACCCCTGCCCTCCTGGAATGAAAACAGCCCCTCCAAGCTACCAGTGCAGGGAACAGAAAATTGTAAATGACTTAAAGTGGGATGGAAACCTCTGAGCTTGACGATAGCAAACTGAGGCCGCTAATCTTCTTGTCATGGGAGCAGACTCACCCGGCAGAAGGGAATTCCTGCCTTTGTCTGGCCTAATTAAAGGCATCGAACTCTGCACCCATTATGGCTTGATGTGCCTTAATCCAAAGTGACACTCGACATACGCGAGGAACGCAGACGCGCACACACGGTTCCCATTGCTTGAAGGGGTTTGGCATCGGCGGGGGTGTGCCAGCTGCAGCACGCTTCCTCCCCTCGTCCTGCTGGGGTGAGCTGCGTGGGGCGGCAAAGTGGGGGATGATTGCTCATCCAGCCTCAGAGTCCCTCATGGCTGCGGGTGGCTAGACATGTGTAGAAGGTCCCATTTAGGGTAGAGGAGTGTGGTCCGAACCAACACCGAAAGGTCATTTGAGAAGGTGGGGCTGGGATTCAGAGCCTTCCTCAAGTGAAATGGAAGTGGAAGGCTCTGACAGTCTCTCTCTTGTGTAGGGACAGGAACAAGCAGTCACTGTGCCTTTGGAGTGCACGATATTTCCAAGCACGCTAGTACAGAAGATTGTAAAGGTCTCAAAGCAGAGAAGATTTAGGACACAAGAAGAACCTACTGGGTATTTGGATGCAGTGGTGTGAATCACAGATACTGCTTGTGTTCCTTACCTCCTGTGCAGGACTGGCCTCTAGGTCAGGGGATACATCACAACACTCGGCACACTCAGCCAAGTCCAGAACAGCTGAACCAGCCCTGGGAAGAAAACTTGCTTTAGAGACTTATGGGAAGGAGACAAACCTCCTCAGCCTTCAAAACAGAAGTGACACAAGAGGGCAGTCAGTGGCAGACGAGCTGGGACATCTGTGCCATGGGAGCACCTGGCTCTGAAGACCCATTTTGAGATCGAGGCCCTGAAAAACAATAAAGCTTTCTCAATGGCACTGCAAGAAACCAACTTTCCTCTTCAGTTACTGTGTAAAATATTAGAGTCCCATACTACTATTACTGGTACTGCCAACTACGAGTGTTGGTCTGCTAGGTCATATGGCAGCAGGCTGTGCGTTTAGATCTGAAGGTCTCAAGTTCATTTCCAGTTAATGATCCATAAGAGAGACTGCAACATTTCTCATAGGAAGACTGCTTGGAAGCAAACGATAGACTGCTTAGGCTAGAGTAGAAACAAAGCAGTGAAATATTTGTCATGAGTTATAAATCAGAAGTCAGCGATGCTCTGCAGGAGCAGTAACATTTGATGCATGCCAGTACCAATAGCTGGTCAGTAAAAGTTCCTTCAGAGTAAAAAAATATAGATGGTGAATTCAGTGGGACTGAAATGCAGAACATGTTCAAATTCATATTTAATAAAGCAATTATTGTTTATTATTGAAGTACCAATTGATTATTAAAAACACATTTATTGAGGCTGGACCACAAGGTAACAGACATGTACCTCTGGCATAGTTGCGAAACCTCAGTAAATAGCGATTATTAGAAACACATTTATTGAGGCCTAACGACACCATAAGATGTGTATCAGTTACAGAGCTCTTAAAACCTGATCACTATGTTCTTAAGCCATTTTCACTGAGGGTTTATAGCCCAGCAGTAGAGCTACATGTCTTCATTTAGGGTTGCTAAGCCATATGGAATATCATCTTAATGCTCATTTGATATTTGATTAGGTAGTGTTTACAAGGAAAAGACTACACCGACCAATGCAAATGAGGAAAAAAAGCAATAATTTTCCTGCTTCCAAAAACACAAATCAGAGCTGCTATTTGACCTGTTGTCAAATCTTTCGTTAATCTCTGAATGTCTGCTTGGCTGGAGCGTGTGGACTATGGGTGATCTGAGGATACGACCACGCAATTCATGGATCCGCTTCCATCCCAGCACCCGATGCCATGAGCAGAGCAGTGACTCCTGCTCCCAGCCACGCAGCTCAAGCCTCCATTAGGTTTTGACCAACTTGCTCTCAAGAAACCTCTGTGTTCCCTGAGGACCTTCACTAGGTCTCTCCATGCTGGCACTGCTGTTGTAAATTGACTGTCATCAAACCTGCAATGACATTAAAATTAGACGGAGACCAAATACGACCTGGGTGGAGGGAGCTAAGCAGCACGGTGAGACCAGCACTGGCTACAGACCAAGAAGGAACTGAAACAAGGGGGTGCCCCAGGAGAGAAAATACCCACCAGAGACACGACCTGTAACCAGGCAGAGGGCAAAGTAACCCAACAACACCCACGTGAACGTCATGCCCAGTCAGCCTTGCTCCTAAAAATCTTGGGATACATCATTCAGGGGCACTGGAAGAAAGGGCCACTCCAGTTGGTGATGCTGCACTGACTTACACCAGCTGGAGATCTGGCTCCACCATTGCCAGGGTGAGGGAAGAAGCGTGTCAGCTGGCACTGCAGGAATACTTAAGCTTTGGAACTACTTTTTGTTTCATGGGTATTTGCCCCCTCTTGGGTCTTCACAAGTTTAACGTCCATGCGTGCTGGTACCAGGCAGACGGTACCCAGCTGCACAGTCCTTGCTTATTGGTAGAGAACAGGTCCCTTTCCATCGCTCCCTTTGCAAACGCTCAGCAACTCGCTGGGTAGGTCACCCTTCCTGCTGTCCCTCGCTCCCAGCCCCCATGGTACCGGCCTCCACAGCCAGCTCTGCCATCTCCACCCCGCACACGTGGGGCATCACACCACAGCATAGCTACTGGAGACTCCCAGCACCGGCTGAGCCTTTCCCATGCCTCGGGATGAATACAGGAGATCAGCTCCCCAGAGACACAGCAAGTGAAACAAAGAGGCAGTATGGAAACTGCAGCCCGGAGCGAAGGTAGCAATTTTGCCCAGATCATGCAGAACGGCTGTGGCAAAGCCCAGGGGAGAAGAGAAGTCTGCTCCTTTTCTTTCGCCATGCCTGAGACCTCCCGGCCTCCCCTGTGGAGGAGGAGGGGAGAATGGAGCACAGATTACTGAAGAACTCCCCTAGCTCCAGTCTCCACTGTTCAAATTTATATATTCCACTACAGGTGACATCATGATTGCTGGAGTCTGACAGGTGATGCTGTAAAATGCATGAAACCATAAAAATTTCAACAGCAGCAAGCTCCATTGCTGCTACATCTGACAGCACTTAGCTGCCCAGCTAACACAAATATTATAAAAGCACTCGGGAAAGAAATCCAACCTGCCTGACCTCAGTTTTGGACTAATAAACAGTACAGCACGACCAGATTTCACCCGCATATAATAAACAGACGGCTTTCAAAGAAACCAAAGCAGGGTGTTGGTAGGTGTAAAGAACTAAGGAAAGAGATGAGTTAAAAGTGGGCGAAGTTATTGCTGAATGCAGAGGGCTCGGCTCCCAGCCTGTTCTGCTTTCTGCCCCTCCGCCTTTCTACCACGGGAGATGTGTCTTAGAAGTGCCCAACCATAGCTGCAAAGGGATGCTCATTGGTGTTACACAGCCATGCCGGGGTGGGTAATTGCCTCAACTGATGTTTGTTTCTGCTCTCCACAGGGAAAGAGTGTATAATCTTGTCTCAGGAAGTTGGACAGTAAGTGAATCCAAAAGAATTATTGCCCTTTCTTTCACCACCCTCGGCACTAAATTGTGAAAGTCCAAGGATCTGCTTTCTCTTTCTTTCTGCTGCAAGGTTCCTTTGGTCTCCCCGGGGGAGGAGAGCACCTTGCCTCGGCTCTGTGCGCACTCTGATGGAGGTGACAGAGGATGTCCCCGCGGGCAACAGCCTCCTCGAAACCACTGAGGTGAGGTAGGCAGACACAGGCTGGCGGCTCCAGTCAGGGCAAAGGTTTTCAACGGGTAGGCAGAAGGAGCTTGTCACCTTCCACACACAGTCCTGAGACGGGCAAAACCAAAGGTTTTGCCAAAGGTCTGTACATGGAATAGCAGAAGGGATGTTTGCTCGAGAGGCATCACGGGAACCAGCCTGGGCAGCCTGTCTGCACAGAGGTTTGGAAATATTCCGACTGGCCACCCCAAAGGCTTTCCGAGCAGCGGTGGGGACCCTCGGGAACCAACGCGGGAGCGTGCCAGCTGTCCTCAGCCGCCCCTCAGAGACCCCGCGGTAACCCCCAGGGTCCAATTTCCAACCCGCCCCGCAGCCATGCACCAGCCACTGCTACCCCCAGACACAGCACAGCCGGGGCACTGTCCCAGCATCCAAGGCCACCGGGGGCTGTTCCCAGTAAAGAAACAGGCACCCAGCCCAACAGATGCATCTGTGCCAAAAAGTGCACCTGCAATCTGATTTGCTGTTAGATCACAGCAACAGTCTATCGAGACAGGCAAGCAACAGAAGCTACTATAAATACGTACATAGCTCCATCAAATCCCCCTTCACTCAAACGATTGGAGCACTGTCTTTGTGCTCGCTTGCCTTCATGGATGCACACCCAAGAGAGGAGGTGAGTGAGCAGCAGGCACCGACCAATGGGGCTGCCCTGCCTGGAGCTGTTACCAGGCAAAACAAACACCAACATCAAAATCACATTGGTACCCACACAGCTACTGCAACTGGCAACGATGGTCAAACTTCTAAACATGGCTTTTGTTATTAAAGATTGGCATATTTAAATGTCATTTTCCAACCGAAGATGTCACTGCAAAATTGTATATAGCATTTCTAATCACAGGTTTCACCAAGCACTTCAGTGGAAAGTATACGATTATTTGTTCACAAAATCATCACTGTTTTTTCACCATTACAGATTTTCTTTTTCTATTGAAATAACTGGTAATAGATACAGATTTTTCAAACAATTTTTACAGTTACTGGAAAAATATGCTTACTGAAAAAACAAAAAGTGTGTTCACTGAACCACATTTAAATCTTTTTCACATAAATGGTTCCTTATTTTGCAGTCAGATTTATCAGAATTGACATCAACTGATGGCAATGTGATGGATACAGGTGCGATTAAAAGCACTTGATATAGACCAATAAGTGTCTCAGCGAGGAACATCAGCCCGTAACTGGGGACAGGACGAAGTGCGACCAGGTAGGACTTCACCTCTCCTGCTCCAGTTCTTCTAAATCTCTAGCCAAGTCCAGCTACAAAAACCCCCAACCACATATTTTTACAAATACAAACAAACATTACAATGATTTAAGCTTGGTCTCTGCAGTCATCTTCATGCAGAGCCAGAAAGATATTTAGGCACCTAATCTCAGCTAGAATAAAAGTGATGCCTATGGGAAGTTTCCTGTCTAATCACTCCTTGGATCTCATCCCACATCTTCCTCCTGCTTCTCCACTGCAAAATGCGGTGGAAAACATTAGCACGACGTCCCAGAGTAGCACCAACTTCAATTCCAACTCGGGTAGCGTGAGGGCTCAGCTACTCTAATTAAAATGAAGCTGTTATCAGGAAATGAGCTCTCCCTGACTAGCTCAGGAGAGCAGCTCTGGATTACCCGTTCCCATCTCCTGCTGCTGCCATTCTCTCTGGATAATTTCCCAACCAAGACTCCAGCCTAAAGGGAGCAGCTGCCCCAGGCTCCCTGCCCTTGGATCAGACGGCGCTGCCAGAGTCCCAGTTAATTCCTATCGAGCCAGGAGATGGCACTCCACATCATGCAGAATAATGCCTGGGCTTTGCAGGTCCCCAGAACCTCCCTTCTGTGCCTGGTGAACAGTTTCTTCCACCCATCAGCATCTATCTACGTGAGCCATCAGCAGCGGTGTGCGCGCCAGGCCCCCGGGAGGTGACGTCCAGAGCCACCCGCGCTGTCCGCAGCCACGCGGCACCACTGCCCTGCACCTGCAGTGCTCGCGAGGCACCACCTGGCTGCCAGCGGCTCCGGTCTACGGCCTTAGGGTCTCTTTAATGCAATCCCCCTCTCTTTATGGAATAGGAAAAAAAATGTAATAATAACCGATCGTAAAAAATCAAAATCGTTTACCTTTCAGGAGGCAGCTCAGCACAGACTATTACAGGGTAATTTGGTAGATCATAAAGTTTCCTATTAGAAAAGAAAATAGGGCTGCTTGCATGGGCTGCCAATTGGAAATAAAATAGTAGTGGGGTCGTGATCATTAGCACCGCTCTTTCTATTAGGCTTGTTCTCCATCGGGGGTGGGAAGAGGAGGGAGATTGAGATTCAGGTAAAAGCAGATGAGATCAGTCTGGAAGGCAGGAGAGACGGACAGAAGGCTCTGAGTTTATGAAGGATCTCTTCTTGTTGCATTTACAGCAGCGAGCCCCACTGGCAAGGGTGACGCAGGATGAGTCCCTGGGAGCACCATTATGCTACTCAGGAACATTACACATTTTTAGCAAAAAAAAAAAAAAATCCTGAAATTGAGATAAAAAAAGCAGGCCAGAATGAGATCAAGTTGGCCTGTTTCCGTGACTGGCCACTGTTCTGAACAAAGGCCCAAAGTGCTGGCATTCTCAGCAGAATGTGTGTTTCTCAGCACATTTCCCTTTGCTGCAGGCAAACTTTGACACTGATCCTGCGCCTCTGATGCTTCTCTGCTTCTCCAGGTACCAGTCACATTAAGGTGATGCCAAGAATCCAGCAAAACCCAGTCTCCCACCAGCTGCGTTACAACTGCCAGAAACAACTACCCCGGGCTTGTCTGCGGCGCAGCAAAGCGCAGCCCCGCTTCACACGGGGGAAGCGACATGACCAAGGCTGCAGAGGAGAGCAGTGGCAGAGGCAGGACGAGCGTCAGGGCTCTCGATATTGCACTCTCTAGGGCGCCCTGAGCCAGCCTAGGAAGGTACGTCCCCATCCACAGGGACTCAGTGCTTGGAAGCAGGACCCAGACAGTCACCTGGCTTTGCCCTGGGTCTCTGCTCACGCGCTCGTTTCTCTACCCAGTCGCACACGTAGGGCTGAAGGAGACCTTGCACGCAGGCACCAAGCAAGCGAGCGCTCGCTCCCCCTGTCCTGCCTTGGGGTGAGGAGGAGAGACCTTCCCCTGACAGCCCCTTCTCAGCATCTGGCAGTGGCACGGCAGAAAGGCCGAAGCATTTTGCTTCAGGAAAGCAGCAACAGATCTAACAGCAGTGCAAACGATGCTTCTATTTCTTTGAAGGACAAAAAAGCCTCCTCTCTCTGATAGGAGTTACCTTACGCTGATGCTCATGCTTCCAGCACGCTTCCCTAGGCGACTGCATGGTGAGACGGATCAGCTCACCGCCGCACCGTGATGGGACGTGGGAGGACTTCCACAGGGCTGCACGCGAGGAGCCCAGCCCCAACAGCACAAGCTGCAGCGAGACACACACCGACACCCGAGAGGGGAAGGATCCCCGACACGCAACCCACAGACACCGCAAAAGAAACCGGTCCATAGAGATCCGAGGGCGTCAGCTTAGAGTTTGGGGCACTGAGGTCACAAAGGGCCGTGGAGCCCAGGTCACAAACCAAGAGTAAGCAACAACGACGTGAGCTGTTCGTTAATATTCACCCCATGGTTCCCATAAAAATTCTCACACCCTCTTGAGAGCTCTGTCTTTTTTCATCACTCCTTGCAATTTATTGAGAAAAATTGTTCCCGCGCCGCAGTTGGGAAGTAACTGAAACTAGCAGCGCTGTCTCCATCTCGTGGGGGAACGGAAACCCAGCCAACGTGTGGTCACTGCTCGCTGAACCGACCTGCGGTTTCACTGCCTCCCCGCGTCTTGGTCGGCTGTTGGGCGGTTCGCCTCTCAGTCACTTGCAACGTCCAATTCCTTCCTGTCCTGGCACTGCCATCATCACTGCAATCGTCTCATACCTTTGTGCTCTGCTCCTTGCTTCTTGCCGTGGCGCAGCATAGGTGCTCCTGGGCTGCTGGGAAGGCAACCCACCGCACCACGCCGGGCACGACTGCGGTCAGGAGGAAGCCACCGAAAGCTTCTTGTGGGAAACCCCCTCGGCCAGCACCAGAAGCACCTGCAGGAGGAGCCCTCCTACGGCCATACCTGCAAGCTTCTCCATGCTAGAAACCCATAGCAGACTTCACGCCACCGCTGTGCCTCCTCGGTGAAGGGCACACTTAGCGCTTTTATAGCAGAAAGAGCGAGAGGGGCACGCGTGCAGTGGAAGCAGCACGGCTCCCAGTACTCACGGAGCTGCTTGCTGACTTGGCTTTTATTCGCCTTCACCTCTCAACGGAAAATAAGTGAAAGCTGGGTTCCCTGCCAAGGCTTAATGTGTCTCATGTGTGCTTCGGCCCCCATGTCCTCCAGTGCTCTGGGAACTGGCACTTTGCAGGGGCATCCAGGCTACTGCTCAGGGAGGGGACACACAAGCTGAGCTCACACCCAGGTGCGCACTCAGCATCTCTGAAAAGCACCACGAAAATAAGTGAGCTGCACAGAGAGACTGACAAAGGTTTCTGCTGCCCCACAGCTACGCTGTTCAGACCAAGACACATGAAAATCCCCCCCATGCCAACAATCCATATGGCCCAAAGGCTGCAAAGCCCCAGGTTCCCACCACGCCTGCTCTCCACTGCCTTTGCAAACCTCCTGAGATGATCACAAGAGCTACGTCCCAGGAAGCGCTATGCAGAACCGCTCGTCTTGTGGCCACCCCAGCCCCAAGCTGGGCTGCGTGTGCTCCTCCAGCGCACTCGCACAGCTCCGCAAGCCAAAAGCAGATCCACTCCCCAAATAACAGCTGGATGCGACACTCATGTGGGCTGATCTGTTGATACTAAAGCCAGAAAGGTCAGCAGAAGGGTTGAGCGCTGAGGTGAGTGTTTGATTAAATCGGGTCGGTGAGGGTTTTTTGGGGATCTGTTGGAGACGGAAGTGAAAGCTTTATGGAGTGCTGGCGGGTGCTCCTGACAGCACTGGAGACGACACGGATTTGGCACCGGCTGCAGCAGCGTTCTTCCCTTGCCATCTGATTTCCAGGCTCCAAAGGCCCTCGGTGACTGATGAAACTTTGCTACGCAACATTTTTGGTTTTATGTTCCGTTTTATCACAACGAGCCCTGGACCTTGTTCCATGAAAGGGGTCGTTCACATTTATTAACATTTCCCTGAAATATTTTGCTATCCATCAATTCACCCCCAACCCTCAGCCCCACTCTTGCAGATCTGATAGCCCACAGCTGAGTTATTAGCCAATAGCAGGTACTCCATGATGCAACTTTCAGTCACAGCCACTTTTATTACCTGGACTCATTCCTTAAACCTTTTCTTTGCCTTCTGTCTCCCTTTGATTTTGTTTTTTTCTTATTAATTAAATGGCAGCTTTCAATAGCCCAAGACTGAATTCTAAGCCTTGTTTAGAGCAAGCAGAATGATCAGAGCAAAGGGTGGAAGCCATATATGTAATATATACATACACTTACGATACAGAATTTTGCTTCCAGACGTTTGGAACAAATTAAATAGAGGATCAAATTAACTAGTGATTGAATTAAGTGGAAAGCATCTCATTACCTAAAAGACGGAAACATGTGTCATTTTAAAACAGCTAAAAATAAAGCAAGAATGGGTCAAAATGAAAAGCAGGAACCTTGCAAATGTCAGCCAAATTCGGGCTCTGTTGAGCCCTCCAAATCTGAAGGCTGTAAATAAGGTGGGGTTTGCTGCATAGTGGGAACTGCTGGGAAACGATGAGCTTGGAAAACAGATGTTGCAAAAATGAACTGCTAAACATCGCATTTCATACGTTGGCAATCAAAGAAACATGTGCACGGTGAAAGGGGTCTGAGGACCACAACTTAGCAGGAAGGGTTTGGCGTGCCCAGGGCATCACCTTCACCCACAGGGAGGTACCCACGGCTTTGGATCTATTATGTGGCTGAAAATTCAGAGTAACTGTTTACTCTGTCAACTGGATGAACAGTTCACTGTCAGTCGATGTCTGCAATTTGCTCTTGCTACTCACTGCCCAGAGAGTTATTCAATTAGAATGAATTTCAAGTATTTCACAAGGAGGACCAAATCTAGTGATACAAACGTATCATTTTAATCCAAAATGAAGACATCTTGCATCTGTCTTAATTCAGCACCTTTGTTCAAGGGCTCACTCTTCTGTTCCAGACACTTAATTTCCCTTGAAATCTACGTGAAACCAGAGAGAGCATTCAGAGCTAGCCTTTTGTTTCACCATGAAAGAATCAAGATCACTTCACATGTTTCTCCTCTCCTGTGACATTGATGCTCGTCTTCCTTCCTGCTCATCTGGACCTTACAAATTCCAGCCACTTGACTTCTCTTCCTGACACAACATTTCACTTATTGATGCATCAGATGGAAATTATACTGAGCTGTCACAGAGCGCAGGAAATCAGTTTTTCACTCCACCTAACTCCAGTCCCAAACTCAGTATGAGGAACCAGGCTTTAGCTCATTCCTATCTAATGTCATATTTCTTCCTTTTGTTCCTTTTATATATCACATTTTGACAAATGCAAGTGGAAGTTTTCCAAGATAAATAACGTTATCTTTGCAGAACCCTACGGCACCCCATGGCAACTCATTATTTTTCAATTAAATTTACTGTTCATTGGCAGTTGCTCTGCTTTAATTTTCTGCCATTTGTTTACTGAAGAACAAAATGCATAACACAAAGCCCTATAAAAGTCAGACTAAGTTAATTAAATGTGAAACCAGGAAAGCCTAACTTTGCCTCCAGAGCAGTTTTATCATAAGATCTCCTTAAAAATGTCACTTTCTGCAGGAATTTATTTAGACACATACAACCACTATTAATTAAATGTGTGGTCCCTTCACAATTCTCTCCAAAAGACACTTAGCAGTATTTTGTAACCACTGACTGTAGAAACAAGAGTTCACAAGATTCACAAAGCCAGACGAGGAAAATATTTTTCAGTTGGTCCAATATTTTTAGTTCTCTTCCTTACATGTTTCTGAGTTAGCTATCCTGCACTCAGATGAGGTAAGTACCAGTTAGCAAGTGATGCACCGTATTATTTTCCTTGTAATGTAAAGAAGACCTGATTCCATTCCTTGATAGGATCACAGGTTTGATCGACTGCAAAGCTGTCAAGGTTTTTACCAGCCTTTTTACACACTAACTAAAAATATTCTGATTAAGGTCACTAGCCACTACACTGCACACCACCTGGATCAAGAAATGACTGCACAATAGCCATCAAAAATTAATCAGGACACAAACCTCGGCTGATTACGATGTCACTAGACAATGTCAGAAAAAATCATTATTAAGCAACAGTATTCAATATTCGCATGCCCCTCTCCACCTGAGCTAAACAACCCTCATAAATTGTACCTTCCAAGTACCTATTTCTCTGCATGGGTGATAGAGAGCTTGATATCTACTCATATACAGATGTCTACATTGCAAATCACTTTATCTGTTCAGGTGAAGTCCCTCCTCACGGTCTCAGAGTGTGGTGTCCAACACAAACCATCACCCGGGACATCTCTGTCAGCCACGGAAACATGCACCCTCATCCTACCCTGAGAGGTATCTAAGATAGGTGACATGAATTACCACTTGGGAGTGCCTACTTCCCACCACTGTTTGTAGCAACAGCCTATACAACTTCCTTAGATAAGTCACCATATTTTAGATTGAAAGCTGGGGGCAGCTTATTCCAAGCTAAGAGATGAATTTGAAAGAGTTTGACAGGTCAGAAATAGCTTTTCAGTGCTAAAAGATTCCCAGCTTGGAATGTGAAGCAATTTTTCTGGAGAGGAAAGGAAAAGAGCAATCTTGTCTGAGACACACAAATTAGAAACAACATGAATAATTAACAGAGGACTACAAAGCTGAAAGAAGTCTCCACTTAGGTACCCAAAAGCTAGTTCAAAGAAAACTGAAGCCAAGGCTTCAGTATTTTGCTGAGACAAATTACTTCAAAAGGAAGATGTACTGACTGCACCTTTAAAGTGCGCATATTTGGCCCATATTCTTATTGCAGGAATTAGCAACCCAAACTCTAACTCCATGGGAAAGTTTCTCCCAGTACCAAGCAATGAGAAGACCTCCTGGGCAGACCTAGTGACGCTGGGTACCATCTGCTCCCATTTTGAGTGGATAACTGCAGGAGTGGTAGAGAGGGAGGCTAAGGTCTGCAGGCGCAACACAGAGGGGTCTGGCCAGAGCATATCGAATGCAGAGTGTGCGCTTGATCTCTCTGCTACTGATCTCCTGGGAAGCGAAGAGTGGTGCCTGAGACAGCAGCACCTTGAGTCAGGTGCAAGTGAAAGTCAGCGTGATGGTGTTGAGGTGGGTTTTACATCTCGTGCAAGGTGAGAGAAGCACAGTGTCAGCAGCTAATAAGTTTATAACGGGATTTCTTCCTCTAGCCAAATGCAGCCCAGATTTATAACTCCTCCATACCACTCTGAACTTTCTGACACTCCTCCTGAAACATTTCATTATTGCTCAATTACTGTCATGTTCTCTTAAAGACCTGGAGGGGGGAGAAGGTCTCCATTTGGAGACCAGATGCCACTTCCATAGATATTCACAAAACTTCACTGTGCAATAAATAATCCATTCACCCTTCAGAAATAGGCTTTGAGGATATCATAAGTTAAAGAAAAAAAAAAGTGAAAACTCTGACATGTTCTATGTGCAATGGAAACTAACCAGAAACTAAGAAGTTGAATTGGTAGCAGGGCACCTTCAGCTTGTCATGGGGCCGGACTGCCTGCCTGACATGGAGGAGGCAGCAAAATCCTCAATAGCCTCCACATAGCACAAACTCCAGTCACACTGAAGGACACCAGATCTCACGGCTGTCAACCCAACACCAGCAGTCTTGCCCGAAACAGGCCTACAGCAACAATTTGTAGCAGCTTGCTCCAGACAAGCCTGGCGGACTGGCCCTAGAATGGGAATGATACATCAGGAGGAGCTTAACGTGAGAGCGGGATCTGAGCCCACCCTCCACGACTCACGTACCATCCACATGCAAGCAGGCACTCAGCGCCCACCTAAGCTGAGCTCTGGAAACTGAGAAACCAAGTATTTTCCACACCTAAAAGCAGGTTTGACCTCTTCTTCATATGGTCAGTGTAGAATGGACTTCAGGCAGAACCAAGTGCACTACAGCCCACTCCAGCATGGATGTCCTAAATTCAGTATCCTTAACTAGAAGACCAGGTTCAAAGATCCTACTGGGCTTAAACCCCACTCTTGAGTTACATCTCTGTCTTAGAATTCATGTATCAACCAACAGCTCTCATACATTCACTGGACAGACACTTCCACAGCATATTATCATCCAAAACGTTCTTACTGCTTTGATACTTGTTACAAGTCTCTGTTTCTACATATGGAAACCACATTATATATTCCAGATGGAAATTCATACTCTATTTCAGAGAAGGAAACGAGAGCTATTTCATACTAGATGCATAATTTGTTGTGTGAATATGAAATACGTGACTGCCTCACATGTTATGTTGTGAGCTAATCATAAAAATATATAATGAGAAAGGTCCCATCTGTCTCTAAATCCTATAATCCAACTGTTCTCAGCTAACTCCAGCTCTGGCAGTACCTGGTATACATACAGCAAGGAGAATTTTCTGTGCCAGGGAAATACTGCAAACCAGAAGAGCACGTACAAAGCTGCAACTAAAGTTTCATCTGAGGCAGTGAGAAAACATCTTGGAGGGAACAGACACCTCACGACACCTCTTCAGCTGACTGAACTCATTCCCCAACTCTTCAAATTGTTCTTGACCTGCCTTTTTATCCAGGCTACCCTATAATTATCTTCTTAACATAATATCCCTGCAGTTCCCTGAAGAGCCTTAATGGGATCACTGGGGGAGATCCAGATGCACATTAGAAAGCATGGGGGCAAAGTGCTGTCCCCAGAAGACCATAGGAATATTGCCACTCACATTGGTGAGGCTGCGATTTCAAAATAGAGTTTGCTGACTGCTGAAATAGATCTGCTTTGCTAAGTCAGTAGACCTGTGGCAAACAGCAGCAGGTGGGTTTAACCTGCTCTGCCTCTTCTGCTGCAGCTTCATTTATCTGCAACCAAATTCCTGAGCCTGATTTACAGTTCTACTGCAATATCACCAAAGGAGATGTTCCACTGCCACCTAAGGGACCATTTCTGGGGTCTGGTTTGGACCTAACAATAAGCAAGGGGCATAAACGGAATAGCTACAGGCTCTTCACGTCTATCGCATGGTTACCTGGAGTTAGGGGGTGCCAGACCTTTTGATACACGCAGTGGCTTTCACTCCTCTCCAATAACGACTCTCCTATGGGGAACACTGCTCCCCTTTCCTCACCTTCTGCACCACCTCACATGCTGTTCTACAGCCACAGCAGCATGGCTACACTCACCCCATTCATGGAGGAGCTGCATCCCTCTTAGTGCTGGACCGTGGCAGTGGCAGGAGACCTGTCACTCATGAATGATGGTGGCACTCCACAGCCACGTCACTGGATCTCCATGCTCGGGACACAAGGATTTCAATGCCAGATGGAGCAGCTCACTCTAAAGAGCGCTTTTTTTTTTACCTCAAAGAAACTATTTCCAAACAAGAGCCCTTTTATTGTTATGCCAATTTCAAGCCATGCTGAAATTCTTAAACATCTGGGCCATTGGCTTTTGAATTTAACCGGTCCATCAACAATTGCATTCCAGTAGTATGAGTTGTGTCTGTCTCTCCCCAGGCCTGCACTCCACTTCCCACTCAAGATAGGCCTTATTTACCATCACCCTCCAAATCTCTTTTCCTATCTTTCACAAAGTCTGGCAGAAATGGCATGGCAGAGGTTTTTTCCCTGAGGGCTCCTCCTCATACTAAGGAAACACAAGGAGGACATTAGCAGGGAATTTGTTAAATATAACTCCTAGGGGAACATTGGAAGCAGATCTTCTCATGTAGAAGGGCAAAATAAATATGACCAAAAAAAAAAAAAAAAAGAAAGAAGGAAATGCCATAACTACCACCAAAACAATCTGCTGCAATCCTTACCAAATGAACCTGGATGGAAAATTCCCTCTTGACCCCAGGTCTGGAGACTGAGTGCAACAACCAGGCACTTCAGAGAATGTGATGCCACCAGAAGATCTGAAGTGAGCTCCTTACCTCCTCCTGTCCTGCAGGCTCCAGGGCTGCAGAGACCTGGAAGAGCTCCCCCAGCCCACCAGAAGCCAAATTATGCATCAAGGAAGAAAAACATTCCTTCCTGATCTCAAAGGTGAGCGGAAGCAGCCATGGAACACTGAATTTGTATAAATATGGTATAAATAAAGAGTGATCTGATCTCTTTTCAAGCCCATTGGGGATATTAACAGATTAGGTATGCAAGGACTCATTCCAAAGCTTTTTTGGGTCCTAGGAATTGCTGTTTTGTCAAACAATTCCTTCCATAAATCTATCAGACTTCATCTCAAAACAACTCCCCTAACCAACCCAAGGGAATGTCGGCCCTTGTAGTCACAGTAGACACAATTCACTGAGAATTCCTACCAACAGGGATGACTGCAGTATTTCTCAGGTTCCTTCCAATTTCCATCCCTCCAATTTGTAGATCCAGATTGTCCCCACCAAAGAGCAGGCACTTCCCTCAGCTCTCTCATCCAGAGAGAGAGAAAAAGCACCTACCAAGGCAGTGAGACCACCAAGACCTGGATCACTCACTGGTCATTCCTATTTCTCTCCACTGTTGAGGGTGACGACACTACCTTAGACACCACAGTTAAGTCCCCAAGTTCAATGGGATAAACCTTTGGCAGAGCATCCCAGCCTACAAGTTTAACCCACTTACAGGATTACACAAAAGCAGTTACCTGGATTAGATAATTTTGCTGGCTTGAATCCATTTAACTAAGCAATGCAGATCACTGTAACCTAACTTCTCAGGATTTATCAACCCACCACCTTTGTCCAACCTGCATTTTACCAGCACAGCACTTACACCATCACTTTAGAGGGTTCCAAATTAACAGTTCTTCAAGACTCAATCCAGAGTTTACTGCAATCAATTAAAGACTTAGGTACACTTCAGTAGGTTTTAGATCTGATCCTTTAGGATTCTTTTTTAGTTATAAACTATGTAAATGTTTTAATCAAGAGGCCATGCATTACTGAATTAGAAACTAACCCGTAGGTGTCTTGGCCAAACAGATGACATAGAGATGTTTCTGACAGGATCTGTCTTCCACCATACCGGTGACTGACACTGGTGAATTTTGCCATCTCTCTTGAGAGAGAGGCAAATTAGCAATGATGTTAATTCACACCTGTCACAGCTCCTATGGATGTCTCCACACCCTTGGAACATGCCCGTTGCCTCATGCTTTCAGTGCCTCCTCGCCTGGAAATCTCCCCAGTTTAGGATGTTTCCAAGTGTCTGCTTACTGCTGACAGCAAAATTCATGTAAGAAAATACCCAAAAGAATATGTAACATGGAAACGAAGGGGAAAGGGGCTGTGGTGGAGGTGCATAGCTGGCCTAATCTATCATGCATCTTTGGGAAACTGGTCACCTCTGGCCTTCAGTTTGCTTTGCTCTTTAGTTCAACTTTTGAGCTCCTCAAGAGAACAGCCACTGCCGTCTATGTGTTTTCCAAATCTCATCCCCATGGCACCAGTGTTCAACTAGAGCCTTTAGATACTAACAAAACGAAAGCAACGCAGTGCTTTCACTGGTGGGATTTACTTCTGGCTCAGTCACCTTTTCTCTTGGTAAATCCCTTCTGGATCCTTTTTAACACAAGAGGTAGGGAGAGGGAAGAATCCCTCCACCTCATGGACTTGGGTTGAAACAAAGGCATCTAATTCAAGAGCAGTTGTTTGCCTTGGGAGGCAAGCATTAACTTTTACAAACAGCAGACAATGTCCTGAGGATTTGGGGTCACTGCTGTAAATGTTCTTTGGCTGGATGGTAAACAGCCTGGTAACTGCTGACACTGTCTTGAAGCAGGGTTTGAGATTTCTCCCATTTTCCCTGGAGACCATAATCCAAGATCCTACTAGAGAAACAAATGATTTATAATAGCAGGGGCGTCTCATTAAGATTTATTATAAACCCTTGTGATAGCTCAGGAAAGCTGCTTCCAGGAGTCATCCAATACACCAGAATTAACAAGACAGCCCTTCAGATGGAACTGTGCTATCCAAATCCCTTTACACTGACCTGCAGCCCAAAAATGCTATGACAGCCACAGCAGCTGCCCCACATTAACAGATATCTGCGAATTTTAACAAGAATCAGGCACAGAGCTGTTCCAAGCCCCTGCTATAAAACTGATGAACTGAGAAGAATATCACAAAGAGAAAGAGGAAAAACAGCATCATACCACAGCTATTTGATTGTGATTTATGTCCCATTCCACCTTGCCTTATCATAGCTAAGCCTTTCAGGAGAAGAACACTACATGTGTTGTATAAAAATGGCTGTTGCTCCTTGGTGTGCAGTTCTGCTTCCTCATACAACTGCAACGTGGGCTGTAGACAGTCCTGCCACACAAGACCAACACTTGCTGACACCAAGAAGGTGCATACGCAACCGCTGGATGCATTGATGGTACCTGCAAAGCTACACAACACTGCCTGCACTCCCAGAGTTTTGCTACAGCCTTGAAATGTGTGCAATATAAACCATGCATCGATCCCCTTGGGAGCATCAGTGCCTTGGATGTGCTGACATCTTCATCAACAGTCACAAGCAGACTTCACCACACAGACAGCTCAGGGAGAGAGAAGGTGATCCCTGGCACAGAGCTGACAGCCAGATTATTTTGCCAGTTTTCAGAACCAGACTTTTCACTGCTTTGTTTCAAAGTGACATTTTTGTTTGCTTGTCTAGAAACTGATATATATGAAAAATGGTTGAATGCATGTCAGAAATAACCCCAAAATGAAGCAAAATGTTTTAGGGTAAAGTGAAACATTTCAGTTGTCCCAGTACTTTTTTTTTTCCAGGACAAAAAAAAAAGCAAGTTTTCTGTTTAGTGTGAACACACTTTCCCTAACAATTTCTGAGCTGGCCAACCACACCAGATCTGTATTTCCCGCACCTATCCCGTAATATGTTGGAGGAAGGCTGAATGTATCTACTTATAGTATCAAACTGAAGTGTTCTGAATTGTCCAGCCAGCTTTCCCCATTTAAGAAGTGAAGATCTAGTCCTCTGCATCATAATTAAATAACTTCAAAAAGTTATTTAACTTGCAGAGCGCAGAGCAGCTACTGCCCTTCAGTGGTGAAACACCTATTTTTGCAGCGAGCTCAGTAACACAAGGGAAAGCTACCCAGCATATGAAAAGATCCAGGACACCATTTTTTCAGTTTGTTTTTCCCATCAGTGCATAAAGTTATCCAGCTCACACATGGCTCAACTAGAGCATCCCTTCCAGGAAGATATCCAGATTCAAGGTGAGGCATCCAAGCTAGAATGAATTTCCCCCTTGCCTTGGTCAGCCACTCCACTGGGTAATTACCGTGTTGCTCCACAGTTGTCTTATTTCCAACCCGAGTTCAACTTCCATCCTGTTACACATCAGAAATCCTCCCCTGGTGCAGGGAATTACCTACCATGACCACATTGCTTCTGAACTTTCTCTTCAGCAAGCCAAACGGACTGAGCTCTTTAAGCCTGCCTGCCTCTGTAGCTCCAGACCTTGGCTCACCCCATTACAGTTGAGGCATCCTTCAACACATTCCAAGAAGAGAACAAAAGCCATCATGCCATTTGCAGGGTCATAAACTTTGTGCTTTGCCAACGAGCATTACCCAGTGAAACTGCCCCAGCTGCAAACACCTACCTGCCACAAATTGGATGTGTCGGAAGGAAGGGAAGCGCAGGCTCCAGAGCTTTCATGAGCAGCCAGTTGCAATCATTTCCTGATACTAGTGATTCATCAGCCCAGAAGTCTGTTCTTTGCCATGGTGCTGTGTAACATTCATGAGTCGCATGTGCTGTTTGCAATGGTTTCACTCTAAACGGCACCTGTCCATGGGGAAGGCGACAACTCTGCAAACAAACGGCTAGTTCTATAGGCACTTGCATGGGAGGGGTCCACGGAAGGGTTTTATCAACAAACCCCTCTCGGGGTACCGTTGACAGCCAGAGCTTCCAGTCAAGACATTCCAGTCAATGCCATTCCTTCCTGAAGCTGATTCCTCTGCTGTTGAGTTGCCGTCCAAAGAAAATACATTAAAATCAATGCCCTTAAAAATGACAAGCCCTGAAAAAATGTGCTCTGCAAACAGAGATGGTCAATCCAAAGCTGCTCAGGAGGCAAACTCCAGCTGCCAGGCTGCCTGTCACAACACTCACCCACAGTTTTTCCCCAGTAAAATATTGCTCACCTTGCTGGACCCAGCAGGCTGCTGCTCGCTTGTGAAGGCAACGCTTAAAGAAGCGCGGAGCAGGCTGCGCCCTGCCGTATTTGTTCAGTTCAGAGAAAGGCAAATCTATCCCTCGACTCACAAAGTCGCCCCATGGAAAGCACATCCTGACGCAGAGGGGGCTCGATGCTTCCTGTGGTCTGTGCCGGTGGTCTCCCGAAGCAGGCTCTGCTGTCTCAGCAGCAGCTGTAATTATGGAGCCAAAGGAAGCAGATAAACAAGGAGTTGAATGATTTTGTGAGTGAATTTAGGACTTGTGATAACAAAGATGGAAAAGTGCTGCAGCCAGACAGGGCATGGGGGAACAGTGGAGTTTTTCATCTAGTTTGACCAAGGCAACCCAGCAGGGACCTGCTGAATCAGCCCTGGAGCTGTGCACAGCTGAAGCAGCAAGCAGCCATCCTCTGTGGACCTCCAGCGATTCCTCTGAGACCCCACCTATCTCTGTCAACACCCAAACTGAGCCCTCACTAAACCCCAGCACTTACAGCTACCACTGAAAATATGGTCAAACTCCTGAGGCCTGAACCTTACACCTCGCTCTCCCCACATACCATGCCCCTTTACCCAAACCTGCCACGTCACCTCCCTCCTAACCTACAGCAGCCTTCCCGCTTAGTCCTGACCTCCCTGAGTGCAGACTACAAACTACACCGAGGCTTGGATCAGCGACACGATAGGAGCAGCAGGGATAACTACTGCTTTAAACGGAGAGACAGTCTAGCCATTAAAAGAAACTATTAAGGGAAATGGTGGATTATCCACCGCATGTTCTCCTCAGACCAAGAGTGGCAGAGATGTTTTAGCCAGAAATGAGTTAGCGGGCTCAGTGGTGAGGTTAATGGACAAAATTTTATAGTCTGCTGTTCAAAAGGTCAGGCTAGATAAGGCCTTAGATGTTTCCGGCAGTAGTATGTCTGTATCTCTGAACAAATGGATGAGGGAATAATAAAGAGTCTCTTCCAGGCCGCTCTATTCATAAGTTCAATTATGGGAAAGTTGGGGAAAGCTTATAGAACAGTAGCATTTTCTCCTCTGTTTGACATGGAGGGAAGGCAGTACCGATCTCTACATTCAATGCCACGTATCATATTTCAGTGCTTTCTGGATAAGGTTATCAGCGCTGACCTTCCAGTCTCACTCATTCCTCACAAAGAACAAAACTGTCCATCAAACGCATCTTTACTTTGGAGCAAAGGCTTGAACCCAGGTTCTGTGAATGGTGAAAACTGCTCCCACAGCCCCGGCTATCCTCTGAAGGAAACGCTGGCAGAAGAGGGGGGGTTATATTGGCATGAGCAACTACCTGCTCCTTGAGCCACCGAAGTCCTCCGGGACCCACATCTGTGCAGGCAGCAGCAGCTTCATCTGCTCACTCAATCACCAGCGAAAGTGTGGTTTCTGCAGCAGTAACTGAAAGCACACGACGCTGCAGCTGGCCACTTGCGAAGAATCAGCATCTTCCTACACCATCTTCTGGGCACCGAGAGCTCCTTTTTCAGCAATGTTTCTTTGATGCCTGCAAAATAATTTGCAATAGCTCTTACCACTGTCCTCTAATGGGAGATAGCCTCATTAATTACATGGTACTGATTCAGCTTAGCATGCTCAGAGATAATGAAAACAGTTAGCCCTTTTTCCAAAATAAGCAGCAAGCTCACATTTTTTCAGACGCTCACACAAAGATCCCACAATAAAAATACGACACCTTGTGTTTAAATACTTTCCATCCTGCCTTGGAGTATTCTCATGCCTAAACATTTTCTGAAAGAATCAGTTCACCCACTGCTGAACTGCCTGCACCAAACAGAACACTATTTTAGGGTACCCAGCAAAAATAGCAAAAGGGATTTTAGGTAAGAGGGATGGAATAACCCTGTTTAAGATTTTAACGAAGCGTTGGTTTTAATATATACCTGCATCACCTTAAAAGCATTGAGAGCCCTTAGCAGCAGGACCATATTCCACAGTACGACCTCTCCTGCCCCCACCCAAGGTCGCTGGTACAACACTCACTCCACAGAGGAATCTCCTCAGCTGGCTCATCAACCTCATCTAAATGAATGTGGTTGCTAATACAGACTAATCTACATATTGTTCAGTATGTTAATGCCTTTCACTTATGAACCCCACTGTTTTGCAATGCCTCTGCAGTATGTCACAATATCTTTACACCCTAAACATGCAAGGGAGCCTGTTTAAGCATTTCACAACATATGCAGCATTTTACCTAACACATCCACAGGCCCAGGTTTGTCCCCTCTGACCTTAAGCATATGAAAGAACATGATTTAGGAGTGTTACCCCTACAGCTATTAGAGAAAGGTGGAAGGGTTGAATCACCTTCTGGATGCCTCTCTTTTTCTTCACTGATTTTTTAGCGAGCCTACAGGAACTAGGGATGGAACCATTCGACTGCAGCTACTAAATAGTAAGAGTGAGTCTATGGCTTCTTTAAGGGAGAAAAAATGGGTATATCTGGGAAAAGAAATATGTTACGACTTAGCATTTTGAAGATGTTTTGAAATGTTTACTTCTCCTTCCTCAGTACATTTGTTTCAAGAAATCATCAACATTTAATTTTCAAAGAGGGATTTAAATGGTTTTAGAGCATGCAGCTGAAGCAAAAATGAATCATACTAAACATTTAGGGTATTCTATTTATTTTGCTAAATAATCTTCCTTTTAGCATGATCAGAAAGAAATCAAGAAACATTTTTTTAGTTTAACAACCAAAAGTAAAAAAATCAATTTTTCAGAGATCTAGTGCTGAGCTCTTTTGAAAAATCTACCTTTTTGATATGCTTGAGATCATTTAAAGATATTAAGAAGCATAGCCATGTGAACCAAATTAAAGGGAGCATCAAAATATTAGATGCAAACTGAAGGCTGTGTTTAAAACAACTCTCCATAAAAATCCATGAAAACATTTGACAATTGTTTATATTTCTAATAAAACAGGTTATTTTTTTCGATTATAATGGAGATGCAATCTTTCTTAAAAGTAATGCAAGTGCAGATACTCAGTACTAGAGAAATTAGGCTGGGAAACCACATATATACAGAAAATAGGTCATGTTCCACTGAATAAAAGAGGGAAGGAAAAGTGGAAAACGAAAGGCAAAAGCCAAATTGAACTCAAGTTCTTATTTCTCAACAGCGTCCTTTTAAAAAAACCTTCCCATTAAGTTTTCTTTCCAAACACTGAATCAACAGGGAAAAGGGCACTGGGATCTGACCTTCTTTTAATAATACATTGGCAGTTTTTCCTTTTGGAGGAAAGGCATTTTATAAGAGGAAAGACAAATAATCCCAACTAGATTAATATATTTGTTAACAGAGAGAGCTGAAAAAGGAAGTACCACAAATCAGGACAGACCCTCTGTTTTTATTTTACCACTGTTTTTATTTTAGCACCTTTTCTTTAAATAAAAGAAATGTATAAAATAATATTTGGAATACCACTGGGTGTTAGGGAAAACAGAGTGTACTCCGAGCTGCTGGGAGGAGCTCAGCCCTGCTGGGCAGCTGAAAAACCAAAGCACTGGAGAGCAGAAATGCAGTGGAGAGAAAACCCACTCTCATCCTTTCATTCTTGTTTTCACTCCTGGCTCAGAGGTCACTGGTTTATTTAATTAATCAAGTGGTGTCTCCCAGGACTGATTCTGCTCTCGGTTATCACACGGAAGGAGACAGAATGGCATTGCCCTGATGCTGAAACCACAGTGCGTTGGTCCAAGTCCTGTGTTTCTGGCAGGGATGGGACCAAGCTGAAGCACCTCATCAAAGTTTCAGGTAACCTGGAGGACTGAAAATATTACGGAGGGAAAAGTACAGGTCAAAAATGGGCATTGCTGTCATATTTGGGCTTGGATTCTGAATTGCCCTGAGTATTTGGGGATTTTGTAATTGCACAGGTTGATATATAGGGATCAGGATGTTTTAGAGGCATTCACACCTCCACCCATATAAGAATGACCATACCAGGAGAGATCAAAGCAGCTTCCAGCCTAACTCCCAGAGAAGGTTAAAAGAAGGCAAGCAGCTGCCAGCCCAGCACTCTCCCATGGGCCAGCAGTCTGCCTGTGGGGGCCCAGTACCACGGGGGGACCCTGGTGTGAATCTCTGTTCAACCCCATCCATGTCCTTCCTAGCCCTCAGAAAATGAAGAACTACTGTGAAGGTTTCTGATGACTGCACTGAACCAGTTGCTCACTGGATCCTCTCTAACACAGGGATCAGACCTTGGGGAAGCACACAGCAGAGCCCCGAGCCAGCACAAGATTCCTCTGTGTGAACAAGGCACATTATTGCTCTGTACCTTGGAAGACCAATCCAGCAGGAGTTTGAGGTAACAGTCAAGACTTCCCTTGAGTCTCTACAACATTAAAAATTCCCAGTGGGCACATGGAGCTGCACTGTCCTTCAGTAGCAGATTCACACCTCAGAGAGGGTTCTTGCCTCCAGCGAAGTCCATTCTGAAATACGCCTGAAGCGAGAGCAAGAGGAGAATCAAACCCTCTTAGTTCAAGGAAAGAGATTTAGCCCGACACAAAATAGTTATTTTCTCTGAAGCAGGTACAAAACTCCGCCAAGGGGCAAAGTTACTCCCCGGCACCATGGACTTCAGTGGGTGTTTTAAGGAGAGTTAATCTTGCCCCCATCTGGAGGCTGGACCACCCTTGCATTGATATAATTTTTTTCCCTAATCTGCTCATTCATTTTGTATCATCGCTTATCTCATGCTTTAGAAACAAAAACAAAAAATCCCCAAAACAACCAAAATGCAGAAATGAATTCTTGCTAACATTCTCTTCATGATTATTGTATAAATAATAATCCAGTAAAATGAGTAATACAAATCTCCTTTAATGACTCATTCACCAGATTTCTGCCCTTGCCTTTCAGACCTCAGCTTCACTAGAGTAGTGTTTTGTCTCCTACCCATCAATTGATACTTAAATAATGCATAAAACTGTCTTATTAAATGCATGTTGAATATTTATTTGGAAGCTCATCACAAGTTGAAAGATAACCTTCATTTTCAATTCCCTTTGGGATAATCAGCTAATTGGGTATCAGCAGAAGCTCAGCCTCTTCACTCTGCTGCTACTGAGCATTAGAGTCCCTTCTAACAATGCCTTCAGCACGCACGGGGAGGCTCAGTCCTTGTGCCACTTTGTCTAACCCAAGCTAATCCACAAGCAGGACAAAAAAAAGAGAGATAATAAAGGTGGTCACAACCACCCACCTCTTCATTCTCCTTTGTGCTGTTGGATTTGGGCCAGGCACAGGCAGGAAAGAGCCAACCACTTCCTTGAGAAAGATGCTTAAACCAAGTCCTGGCAACTGTGGCTTTCACATAACTGTGTGCAGTTTGGGGCACCAAAATATCAGAAGGACACAAAACTGTTAGAGAGTGTCCAAAGGAGGGTTACAAAGATGGTGATGGGTCTGGAGGGGAAGACATATGAGGAGGGCTGAGGTCACTGGGATTGTTCAGCCCAGAGAAGAGGAGGGGAGGGGAGGCCTCATGGCGGCCTGCAGCTCCCTCACGAGGGGAGCGGAGGGGCAGGCACTGATCTCTGCTCTCTGGTGACAGCCACAGGGCCCAGGGAACGGCACGGAGCTGTGACAGGGGAGGGTCAGGCTGGGTGTTAGGAAAAGGTTCTTCATGGAGAGGGTAGTCGGGCCCTGGAACAGGCTCCCCAGGGACGTGGTCACAGCACCGAGCCTGCCGGAGCTCAAGAAGCATTGGGACAACGCTTTTAGATGTATGGTCGGCTTTTGGGTGGTCCTGTGTGGAGCCAGGAGTTGGACTCGATGATCCTTGTGGGTCCCTCCCAACTCAAGATATTCTATGATTCTATGATAAGCTCAGAAGTAACTTGGGACCTCCTGGCAGTGGTGCAAGACCTCAGACTTGCTTCTTCCTTATACAGCCTGCACTACAACATCTTGTGATAAATTCAGTTCCTAAAATTACAGGGCCTATGATACAGCCTGGACTGTATCTGCCTCCAACCTGCGGAGTTGTTTCCTGTTTGTCACAATCAGGTAGCTGTTGATGAGGCCAGCTGCACAATAATGCCTCCAAGGCAGCAAACAGCCCTACGTCCTGATGAAGAACCCTCTCTCCTCTTATTAGAGCCCACTGGCTGGCTCAATGTCATAGGGCTGCTCCAGACCCCTGGGACATAACAGCTCGACACTGGAAGGCTGATAGCAAACTGTCATTTATTCTGCACTACTGACTATTTTCTTTGGTTTCCTTGTAAGGAAACATGACTGTCTCAATGAATTAGGGAGAAGGAGTTGTATTACATCAACCTGGTAAAAAGATACAAAGGCCTGGTCACACGAGGGGCCAGCCTAGACACACCTCACCTCTGAGAGCGTTCCATTAAATGCCCATTAATGGCACACAGGAGCCACCAAACGCCTTCTCCAATGGGCAGCTGCTGGTTTCTGACATGTCCCGCAGTATGAGACCTGACAAATCAGCACATGGAAGAAATTTAGCCATGCCCAGAGCTTGGCAGGTCTTTGGCAGCTGCTGCAAATAGCTGCGCAGGAGCAAACAGAAGCACTTCTGTGTAATACTGTCTTTCAGGCTTGTCAAGTTCACTTTTAGAGGAAATTCAGTCAAACAACGCTTGTACAGTAAATGCCTACTGATTTTCATACACTTGATTATTGCGAATTAATGCTATTTCCCTCCTTCTCCAGGGCAGCTTCTCCCATCACTGTGCACACCGAGGAGTGCTCCACCAGCCCACGGCAAGGCATCCCATGGGACGCGGGAATCGTGCTGCTCAGCATGAACCATGTCTACATTTACTCAGGAATTATTTTCAGTCACACCCCTTTTCTCGCCTTACACCTGCATCAGTTTCAGCTGGCTCCTTCTTACCTGCAACCAGTGCGAGAAAATGCAGGAAGAGCTGCAGAACCTCCTCCTGTTTTCACCAGCTACAGATTTCTTCCTGCACAGAAAGCAATAGCATGCATGAAAATCCCAGTGCAGGTTCCCAGCTTTCCGAGTGGTAAGGCACAGTATGGATTTTCTAAAAACCTTAAGGTGACTGGTTTGTGAGTTAAAACTATTTGACAACTGGGTCCTATAAGGAAGACCCAATCTGTGGGGTTTTTGCCCAGGTTAAGTCTAGTAATGACAAACGTGAGGCTTTATGCACCTCTGGAACGAGACCTGAGCAGCATGCAGAGAGCAGCGGAGGTGTCAGCCTGCCCCAGCATCAACCCCCCCAGCATGACAAGTGGAGGAGAAAACCGACACACAGTATCCGAGCCACTGACACAGCCTGGAAGAAAACAGAGCCGTGAAACTGAAAGGGAGGCACGTCAAGGGCTAGGATCTGCTTACTTTCGGCATCCAGCTTAGGAGGCAAGGAACCACATCCTCCCACCCACGCAGCCCATCACACATTAAAAGGCAGCTTCTTTGCCAATCCGCATGTGCCTGGCAGAGACAGGGCTGCCCAGTGACGGGGTGAAGGGTCTGCACGTGTCTGGCCGTTTGGGCTCAAACTGGACGGACTCCCATGAAGAGAGAGGAGCTGCCTCTCCACACAGCAGCTCTTCCCTCCTCCCCACAAGGCGGCTGCAATCCAGCAAGACGGATAAACCCTGCCCGGGAGCTGCAGGTCTCTTCTTGCCTCTCTGCATGGATGAATAAGGGCCTACACTGGAACATGAAATATTTTCACAATCAACCATCTATATATTAACATCCGACATGTGCAGGCAGCAGACCAACTACGTTGCTTCTGAGAAAGCTGACACATCAGCGTCTGACTGTCGCCCACAAAAAAGTGATGAAGAAACAAGTGGCTCCGAGGTGCATCCAGCACCCAAGTCGGGCTCCTCCGCCACGTTCACCAGGTCTCTCCAATGCACCCATCGCCAGGAAAGCACAGGTTCTCTGGTTTGCTGGGACTCAGACAAGAAACGTTGCACACAAAGAAATCTTTCGTTTCCAGATGTTTTGAATTTTCTGTGTATTTGGAAAAAGTAAAATGACTCTTTAACACCGAGAACAGTCAGTCATATTGGATTTGGAGTGTGTATGGGGGGGATTAGCCAAACGGAAATGCATGGTGGATGTTTCATGGGTGTTTTACTCATCCAGGGAGAGAATAAAAAATGTGGCAATCGTTATTTGTGGGATATTTGATTCCTCCAACTAATTTTGTGTGAAACTGCCTTTAGTTTTCCTTCCCTCCTCCTTTTCTGGTTTTGTTTTTAAACTCTTCCCCATCCTCTTCTCTTCCTTCTTGGAAAAAGGAGGGAAAATGAGAAATGAAAAATTCATTCTTCCCCATACTTTAACTTTTTTCAAACTGTTCTGTCAATCCATAATCCACCTCTTCTCCAGGTAGGCCCCAGGTAGCCTTTGACATGTTTTAAAAACCTGATGCCTAGTAAGGCTCCTAATTCCACACTTAAGCACCAAAAGCATGAGCTGGTTTTAAAAAATGCTGAGCATGTAGCAGCTCCCAATAAATTTCACACCCCTGCAAAAGTCCTGTTGTTGGGAAATGCAATCCTTGCATTTGCAGGTTGCCTTCATTACTTCCTTCCCTTGGGTCACAAAAAGGCTGTTAGTGACATCTTCCATTTACCAGGTGCAGTAGTATAAATTCAGAGTAACTCCACTAAACTTAATGTGCTTAATGTAGATACTATGGATTTGCGGTGCTGCAAATGAGATCAGAATTTGTCCCAGCCACAGGAGCCAGAGGGAGGTCAAATGCTTTACATACATTACCTCCTCTTCAGCATGCTAATGATGTGCAATTTTCAAATGCTTTTCTCCAGACACTGCAGTTCCAGGAACGGCACTAAAAGCATTAAAAGGATGCAAGGGAGACTTTGGTCCTAGAGCAGGCGATGCCCAGCAATGCTACAAGCCTGACTGCGGCAAACGGTATTTTTGTGAGCTGAGAAGGGGAAATATTTGGCAGTTTCCAATAAAATATTCACAAATCCACCCTTCCTGATGTCTCTCCTCCCATTACTGGCTACTGTAACACCTTTCCCATCCTCCCAGAAAAACCAGTGCTGGCCACTGCAGCAGTTAAAAGCCACACTGGCCACGAGCATCCCTCCTCCAGCCAAGGACCCAAGCGAGGTGAGAGGTCCGCAGTGGCACTCACACCTGGTGAGACACACTCAGCTGTCCCCAAAGTGCCAGGACACAGCCCTGCCAGCAGCCTTGAATCACAACTGCTACCCTAGCTTCTGCTTTGCTTAACATGGACAAATACCTCGCCTGATTTTTGGTTCAGCCATGCCCTGCCATCTGTTAATGGTTTTCTTGAGGTTACCTGTGCAGCTCAACCATTTGAACATGGGCTGAAGCACATGTGGTTTTAAGCTGGATGTTAATTAGAAACATTTTGTGTGTCAGCCATGTGATTAATGCACAGAGTTTTAATTGAAATGAACCAGAATTCCACAGACCCGCTCTCCTTCCCTACTGCAAGATTTTGGGGGGATAAAGAGCTATTTTTAAAGCAAAACAAGGTCAGAGGCTGGCCAGTGTAAAACAGCCTATTTGTATTGGAGGCAATGAAGGCTATTTGCTCCATCTTAAAATCTGGCCTGAAAACCGATGACTATATTAAAAATAATAAGAAAAATGTCATGACACTACTCTACATTGCTTTCTTATAAACAAACATATCTGCGAGGCATGATTAAGGGTGCTCATCATTGCCATTGTAATTATGAGGTATTATTTGTAATATCATTTTAAATTTGCCTCTCTGTAATCCAATGAAGAAAATCTGACTTCAGTTCACTTCATTATTATGTTTTTGCTGTCAGAATAATGCAGAACTGCTTTGTTTTGACTGGTGGAACAGACCTAGTTTTCATGGGGCAAAAAGGATCACAATGACTGAAAAAAACAAAAAAAAAGAAAAAAAAGAGCAAGAAACAACGAAGTATTTCAGAATTCACTGGGTTCAATACTAATTTCATGGTTTGCACAGGCCATTTAGCAAATGAAAACTTCTCACCTCTGATCTTCTGAACTTCCAGGACTTCACCAGAACATGCAGGGAGTTTCTTCAGGTCAGTTTTGGGACAGCTTTGCTTTGGCAGTGAATAGCAGAGCTTCAGATCTCAGAGGTCCAAACCAAATATGTTTTGAATTTTGCCATATATCTGGCTTATTACATTTCTGATAAAGAGTCCCAAGATACTACTGTCAGTGAACTATGGAGTGTTTCTCAGGAGCAGCATAAACATTCCATAGCACATCCTTCACCCAGGCTAGTTACGTCTAACCATGGAATATGACAATATTCTGATAGGGTATCTGAAAAAACTAGTGGGTGAACATGAAATGAAAAGCAATCGTATGTACGTTTACACAAGCCAACAACTTAAGTTCTGGCCTGTTCTAATCATAAACTTTCTTAATATCTTTGAACTTGTTATTTTGATGTAATTGCCTGTGAATATTTGCAACACACTATCAAGCTTTAAAGCTTCTGAATGCTTTTCGCCCTCACTTGGTTACACAACTTTGCCCAACTTTAATGATTTGAGATGAGATTTTACAGGTGAATAATCTGCCTCCAGCAACATTTTTTCTTTAATTTATATCAAAAATGACCTGCCCCTTTCTGGGATGAGGACAGAAGTAAAAATAATGTTCTCCAGCTAAGTTAAACTGTACAGGCAGGTTTTCCCTTAAAAATTCCTCACTGCCTTTTACATTTTGGAGCAGGCATTTTATTGGGGGTGTCCCTGTGGTTGTCCTTGAGAAAATGTGGGCAAATTTACAAGCTTTTGTAAAGCCAGAGTTTGCACAAGCTCAGAAATACCTCCATTTGCAGAAACCTCAATCCGTCCGGGGCACATTCCAGCCCGGAGCGCAGTAGCAGAGTTGGCCTTTCCCCAGCTGCAGCTCCAGCACCCGCTGCAGACCAGAGCTGGCTGAGGGTAGATGGGAGCTCCTGGTACAAATCACTCATTATCAGCTCACTGCCCTTCAGCTCACCATAAAAAAGATCTTTGTGCCCTGCTACCACAGGAGCCCGCAATGCTAGAGAGCTTCTTGTGCATAGATCCTACTCTGAATGGCACCAAGACCAGGTAAGAGAGAAGTCAAGGCTGAGCACCACCATTCAGAGATGTGGAGGAAAGCGGTTTAGTCCTTGTGAATAAACCTGCATCAAACCAACCCTCGTTGCTGGCACAAATGAGAAAACCCAGGGCACAAGCACCAAGGCGCGGTGTGGGCTGGAACAAGGACCCGCAGCGCTGAGCTTCCAG
This sequence comes from Chauna torquata, assembly GCA_013399475.1. Taxonomy (NCBI): domain Eukaryota; kingdom Metazoa; phylum Chordata; class Aves; order Anseriformes; family Anhimidae; genus Chauna; species Chauna torquata. The sequence continues at coordinate 294,467 of VXAL01013338.1, read as the reverse complement.
GCTCTGCAGACAAAAGCGCGCCCAGGCACAGCTCTGCAAAAGGGATCACGACGTCCCCTTCTCAGCGACCCTTCTGAAACGCTCGGAGGGGGATCAACAGATTGTAGCCAGGCAAGGCCAGGCACTTCCCAAAAGTCAGTCCCATTGACTGTATCAGGACTTTGGCACTAAAAAAGTCAGAGCGCCTGGCTCAGAAAAATACCGTTCAGCACAGCCAAAAAGAACAGACTGACCCATTAAACCTTCTGCAAACAGCGCTGCTAGAGCTTTTACATTCTCTGAACCCTCAGCAACCCTGAGCAAGCATTCAATTCAGGTTGGTTTCTAGAAGTTGGCAAAATTGTGGGGCCTCCTTTCTGCGTTAAGCTGGCTTGTTTCTCCAACTCTCATGCACTTCAAAGGGCTTCTCATTGTATCTGAGTCTGTGGTCTCTAAAAATAAAGGCAGGCAACAGGAGCTAATGGACTGCAAAAGGCAAGCTGCTTCTAGGTTGCAAGGGAACATGCTGAAGCATTTTGTCTTTCTTCCTCTGCCCTCCTCCTGCGTTTTTCTTCTGCCATTCCCTCTTTTCTTAACCCAAATCCCTTAATCTCAGCGTTGATAATTGTAATCGCTCTAATACGTAGCCACCTGAGCAGCTCAGAAATGTCCGTCTTGGGCCAGTCCCCCTCGTGGTGAGGCAGAATAAATAGAAAAAGCACGTGGACTCCTCCAGAATTTTAATTTAAAACAAATATGGAGTCACATGAGGATTAATTACCCTTCCACTGAGGGCTGGTTTTGGTTGGAGGTTTCTGAATCCACATTGCTCTTTAATCAGATGAGGAAAGTGAGGATGGGAGCAGCAGCTGGAACAGCTGACGGGGCCAGGCAGGATTCTCCCCCAGCTCTACTGTTCTGCCCCACAACCAGGGTTGTGGTTAACGTATCAGTGAGATGCTCCTTCAGCTGCTGCGCTTTGGCAAATAACCTGAGGATCACAGGGGGTCAGCACAGAAATACGCTGCATGGCAAGCACCTCTGCCGGGGAGGAATGGCACGTGAAGGGGCAGGCTGGCTGCACTGCAGGGCAAAATGCGACAGCGCGAGTGGTGGTTGTGGTGTGTGAACTTCTTCCCCATGCTGAAGAAATCTGTTTTACAAGTGGCAGGGTGATGACGGCCCTCGTGCAGAGCTGATGAGCTCATTAATGCTTGAGGTGGGTCAAAACATTGAAATCTTCGAGGGGGAAGTCAGGATGGGAATTAAAAAACAGTGATTGCAATCTGAATTTGTAGTACTCTGTGCTGCTGGTACACGGGACATTGGCTTTCTAGTCACGTACCCAACTAGAGAATTTTTAATTAACTTCCATAGCAGTTCTTGAAGGACCACAAATTTCTCTAACAAGACAACCCACTAATTATCCAGGTCAGGAGGCTTTCCACATTGCGAACGTGCAGGGCTAGCTCCCTTTGCCCAGCTCCACAGGCCACATTGGTGGCTTTGTCCACCAACCGTAGAACAGGTGAGAGAGGTTTGACTAGAAACGTCTGACCCAAAAGTGAACCTGGTCCATGGCGTAGCTGAATTTCTTTCAGGTCAGTATATCAAGCCAGGAAAGGAGGCATCAAACACATTATTTGTCTCTCGTGTCTCCTACAGCCACGTTATCTCAACAGGGTTCCTGTGAGCATTATATATGATTTTGCTGAGTTTGCAGATCATCCCATTAATTGCTGTAGTTTTTGGAGGGGCCAAAAAAGACGCTAATCTTTAGGCCAGGAACTAGAAATTGGTATTTTTGGGCTCAGTATCTAACCCTGCCAACATCTTCCAGCACTTTTTGACTAAGTATAGGGTTCTTAAACAGACCAGGCCTGGCCCCTTGCAGGCACTGCTGCACACCTACTGCCAACTGCAGTGGAGACGTCCAGCCCTGAGCTACGGCATGCACAAAAGCAAGAAGCAGGACCAAGTACAAACAAATGCTCTAATCTGAAAATCCAAAGCATAAGAAAAACTGCTGTAGCCCATGATGAGAATAAGGTGACCCACTGCAACTACAAGGTGACCCATTTTTTCCCATTTCTGATGGTTCTGATCCTCTGAGTCCCCATGCAGCCGCACCGTGAAATCCATTTGAAACATCAGAGAAAGCTCGTGCATCAAACTAAAATAAATTCTTCTACCCACCCACCCCCTTATAGGCCAACAAAAGACTCCCCCTTTCTCTGCTACACCCATTTCACTGCCCTTTGGCTCAACAGCTCAAGTACTTCATGGAAATAAAGCATGCATTCGGTTCCCTTGAAAATCCAAATTGAGATGCTTGAGTTTACTTTATTCTATTTTCTTAAGCCCAAATAGAAAAATAGGTTTATATACATAAATAAAAAAATAATAACCTGCCATTTAAATCCTGTTCAGGCAATTAGCTCACTGCCTAGCTGTGTGCTAATGCGATCGCCTTTCATTGTTTGTTCCTATTTATACTGCTCTTTAAAGTTCATTAAAATCACTGCTGCTATCTCACACAGAACAACTGTTCAAAACATCAGTGTCACGCAGTCAGGAAATTTACGCTTTGAAGTTCCCTCCTTTATTCATTTTTATCATGCTTTTTTCTCCTTTCCTTTTTTTTTTCCTATTTTTTTTTCTTAACGACTAAACCAGTTTTACGCTCTTCACAGTTATTCCAAAATCTGTTCCTCCTGACACAGAGCTGATACATCATTCTTTGCTCATAACCCTTTTTCTCATTTTCATCATTTCTCTCCCCGCTTGCTTTGGCTCTCTGCTAAGTCCATCACAGCTTTGTTTTTATATCCTCGTCACTGTATTTTATAGCCCAGTAAAACCTAGAAAGCTGCTTCAGAAAACACACATGCCAGTGCTTTGATGTTTGTGTTTGTGTGGCAGTTGCTGGAACTCAGCACTCAGAGACAAAGCGCCGAATGTGCCCGCTGCCAGAGCCAGCCCTGCCAGACGCAGGGCAATGGAGCAAATGCAGGAACAATGAACAGGGACAGGTGACCACCCTCCTCTCCAGCCGCAGTTGACATAAACAGCCTGTTTTCCACAGCTTTTCCAAAGAGGCTCACCCCACTTCCCCACACTGCACCGCCTGCACTGCAGTGAGTTGCTGCTGCTGCTTTCCCAGCGTTAGAAGCGCCACGGGATAGTACACGGGAGCAGAGGCTCCCCCAGATGCTCCCCCAGGGCATCAGCCCTGGGACCAGCACTGCAAAATGCTTCTTGCCTTTGCTTTGAGCTTGTTGCTCCCTCGCATGCTGCCTAAAAGCAGAAGGTAACATTTACGGGACTGTCACTCAGCTATGAAGGACAGCAAGTGCAGATCCTTGGAAATGCAGAGAAATGCAGGAGCAGGTGGAGGATGCTTGTAAAATACACAGGATCTGGCTGTGAGCTGGCTGGGGAAGGAGGAGAAGCCAGCTTTACCTTACTGCATCCTAAGAATTGTGTTTGACAGCTCTGCAGCAAAACACCTTTCTTGTCTGGGAGGCAACACCTCGCCCTCTCCCCATCTGCAGCAAGCCATGGGTCAGCATGGGTCCAATGGTCCATGGGTCCAATGGCTCCTGCAGATGTCTCCGCTGCAGCCAAGTGACGCATCTCCAGCTGCCTTAAGTCCATCCCAACAGAGACTGAGGGAGCTCAGCTCCGTTACAGACCCTGCCTCAGCTCGGAGCAGGGTGCCCCTGTGCCAGACCTGGGACAGGGGGTGCTGCCCCAAACGCGTTTGTATCTAAGCAGGCAGCTCAGAGGGCTCAAGCAGGAATTGCACTGCAGGGAAGTGACTGATTTAGGGTCCAAAAATAGACGAATTTTAAAGAACATTAAAAAAAGAGACATTTTCAGACTGGTGCTGCATCTGCCAGGTAACATCGCCTCTCCTGGGCACCTGCACAAAGCCCGGGTTGCAGAGGTTTTGCAGGAGAAGGGCAGATCGATCCTGGATGCGTCCATCAATAAAGCCCAGATCACTGACCCTACCGCCTGCTTTAACCAGCAGCCCACTCTCTTCTGCTGGTCTTCAACGGATTTTGGATTAGACATGGAAGCTTACAAAGACAAAAATACCTGCATGATTATTCAGAAACAGCTTTGTAGAGAGATTATTTTAGTTCTATATACTCAAATTTCTCTTTTTGAATAAAATTTATACTGGTTTATACTGTTAAAGTATAAAAAAATACTGTTAAAATCCAACTCAGAAGGTTACCTCACTGCATAATTTTGTACCTATGCCCTTTAGAAAGTGATATTTCCCTCTGACCCACAAGAACTGGAAAAACTTATATGCTGAGAATGAGCAGAAGACCTCTGTCGGGAGGCAGAATTGTTTTTCAGCCTGCAGTAATTAACGAGTGCTGTAGACCATCACTTAATATGATACAAAGAACACTGCCAAATCTCAGGATTATATCTGGAGCTTTACTCTCAAGTCCCCAGTGTCTAGAAACATGTGATTTTAAGAATATCACAGCTCTGATTTTTTTAAATGCTCTTCTAAATTTTGTGGCTGCAGAGGAAAGCTTGAAAACATGAATCGTAAAGGCTATCAAAAGCAGAACAAAAAGTTCATTACTAATATTTTTTAATTTTTTCTTCTAAGCTGTCTCTTGAGCTGAGGCCTTGATTCATGGTATTTTGGTCACCAGCAGTTGGTGGTGCTCAATCTGTCACGGTAAATAATGAATGCTGTGAGCCATCCCTTAACAGTTTTAAAAACAGTTCTGGCTCCCAGACAAGAAGGGTCAGGCAATGGCTGGGGCTTGTTAACACCAATGTGTTTGCACCTTGCGCAGAGAAGAAACCACCCCGACTCTTCCAGGATTTTTGAAACGGAAAAACACTTTTTCCTCCACTAAAATGTGAGTAACATGAGATGTGAGGTTATCTCATTCAGCTTAGCTGAATGCAGAACAGTTAAACTCCTCCTAGGCCCCTGTTCGGTCTGAGCTCCTTTGGCTCATCCACCACAAGCCGGGTGAGAACCTGAAGGGCAAACCTGCCTTTCCGGAGAGCAGGGAAACCTGCCCAGCGCCTGCGCGGGAGGGCAGGCGGCAGAGTGGTGCCACGTCGGCGCTCCCCGCAGGTAGCTCTCGTCTCACTCTTCTGGTGAGAAGCAGGAGAGAAATCTCATTTCTCAGCATCAGATTTACAGCTGAAGTGGGCCTATCTGACAAGGGAAGGCATTGTGCCTATTCGAGCTGATCAAGAACCTGTAATTCCTATAGGAAAAGGTCTGCTTTAATAGATATTGAAAGAGAATTCGCAATTTACTCAGGGCTTCAGATGAACAAAAGACAAGAAGGATTTGATTTTCAGCTGCTTCACTTCTCTTCTTTCCCAAAACCCACACTGGTCCCAACAGGGAGGTGGTACCTAAACAGTCCCTAGGCACCCACGAGACTCTGCCCTGACCTCTGGCCCCTCATTTTCACACAGCAGGGAAAGTGGACAACAACCATCCGAGTATTGATTTAGCTTGTCCACCCTCCAGGGAACGGAAAGGCTCTCCAACAGAGTGCCCAACACAAACCCAATGCCATCTATTCCACCGCTACTACAACACATCACTGGAGCAAGAAGCCTGCCCCAGCACACCTCAGCAAGGGTTAACATCAGAATGCTGCAACAAATGCACTGTCAATTTAGCCTGGGTTTTACAAGGCTAATTTGTCTATCTTTTCAAGATGTTCTCCACCAGGGTCTTGAATGTGAGTCTGAAGGAGGGGGTGGACAGAGTGCGTGAGCAGGGTTTTATGGGGCTAAGTGAAGGGCCACGAGCAGGCCTGGAGACAAATTCTGGGTTGAAATGCCTAAACTAGGCTTGACCTGCAATGAGATGGAAAGGTTTCTGCTCTGGTTATTGTCATCCTGGGCTGAGGTCCTAAATGTTTACCTCTCTGGTTGGAGCCTGAGGTTCAGACTCCCCGACGGTGCAGGTGCTGATGGACGCACAGAGAATTTCCAGACGGCGCTGGAATCCCGACGGCAGCACAGCCCTCCCCTGATTTACCGAGCTGTGCAGCAGGCAGAGACAGAGCCCAGCCCTCCCTCTGCCTGCAACGTTACCCCTCATTAGCGTCCAGTAACGCCAGCTCTCCCCCAGAGGTGCTGCCTCCAAACACACTGTGGAAACCCAAATCGGCAGCACTGCCCTTGGCGGTGTCCAGCTGCAAAAGCTGGTCACAGCTCCCTGCCTCCTCCTGCTCTCCACTCACCACTGCAGGGTGAGGTCTTTTCTGTGACAGCTCCAGTTGCAACACAAGGGGTCCCTTGGTGGACATTCACAGGCTCTCCCATGTCCTTCAAGCTCTTCTGAAGGACTCCCTCGGCAGCGCTGCTCCCATACAAGCCTGTGCTCTAGGGCACAGTGGGTTGCACCCAGAAGCAACACTCTGTAAACCAAGGTTTTCGGGCTGCCCCATCACACAGGCTAGATCCAGCCAAGCCACCAGCGCAGGAGCCTGCACATGAGCTGTGCAGTGGAAAACGAGTAACTGGAGCTAACACTGCAATAATATCTCTGAGAATAATCACGCACTGAGCTCCTACCATGTTGTTTATAAAGCCAAAGCAGGCAGCAATCCAGACAGAGCCACACGGGAACGGCGCAGGAATGAGCACACGAGGCCCCTTGCTTGCACAGTCAGGACATAAAACAGAGACAGGGAATTTATTCCGCTCTGTACTGGGCTGGACTGGAGCTTCTCCTCTGTCCGCTCGGTGGATTAGCAGCCACTAACAATGCCTCTCATGACAACTCTCAGTTTTGTTTCCAAAAAATTGATTCTGTTTGTAATTTCTCATACCTGCTAATCTCTCCCGGACGTCCTCAGCTGCTCCAGAGCAAGGGTCGGGCTGAGCCACGTGCCGCAAGGCTCACAGAGCCTTTGTTCACCTGGCTACCTGCCCGCCAGCAATGCTGCTGCTCAAAGGCAACGGACGGCATTTGGATGCTTCGGCTCCAGTGCTTCTTCCCGCGGGAAGAAAAAGTATTGGGTATTTTAAAAGGAAGCTGAACGCAAGCTGAGCTGGTAAGGCAGTGTGGCACTTCCAAGGGCTCCGACTGCTCGTCTGTGCAGCTCAAACGGCCTTTCAAAGTCACTTCTGCAACCTCATACAAGCTTCCAGAGCCCCTGTCCCCTCCTCCTTCCCAATGTAAAACGCCAATGACCCTTTTAAACAACAAAACCAGCAAGGTAGTGCTCAGAAGCAACCCTACAAAAATAAGACCTTGCGTTCCAGCAACCACAGGCCACTTTCAGGGAAGAATGCAGGCTGCGAGCACAAGGGAAGGGATTACAAAGCAGTTGCTGCAAAGAAAGAGACTTCTGTTTCAAGCAGAGAAAGGTTTCCTTGGCACATAAATAAACCCTGTGGCCACGTCTTTTGATAACAATTTCCTTCGCTCCTGAGCCCTCTCTCAGTCGATGCGGCACCTTTTCCATACAGAGCTCGTCCCACCTCATCCTTCAGGCTGCTCCTCAGCCACTGACACGAGGTGACAGGAACAATTAAGCTGCACAGCCTGTGGTTTCCAACAGCAAAAACATGCGCTCTGACTCAGGGCATGGACCTAGACTTTTTATGGCAGTCCAGAGTGTAAGAGCCTCCAAACGCTACTCATAAAAGGAACATGAAGAACTGCTTTTCAACACGTTTGTCCTATTCTTCCCCCCTTTCCCTTTTTCACACTCCAAAGGGTGAATGATTTTGGCTGTGGTGGAAAAACAGAGAGAAGGACACCGGGAGTTATTCACTTATTGCTGCCCTTTTTACATTGCATTTTCCTCCCCTTAGAACCTGGCCCTGGCCGGTTTCCCAAGCAAGAAGTGAGAGCCGGAGGTTCATCCATCTCTATTTAAATGCCTTTGGTACTGAACTGAATAATTGTGCATCCATTTTACTCCAGGGCTAAAGGTGACTGACTTAAAGGTGATTATCTTTTGTTAATAGCCTGCATTAGTGAGAGAGATCTCAGAATTACCTTTGTAATCCTTCCCCCCACTTTAATGTTGCTATTATTATTAATACTGCTCTTTAAAACATACTTTTCTCTTGTCATTTAGAGACAGCGACTGCTGGCTCTCACAGAGATGGTGAAAAGGTGCCTTCTGCGACCAGGCAGGAAGAACCCAGTGTATCACACCACGGTTCTCCTACAGGTGCTGGCTGTTTGAGCCCAGCCATGAAGGAGAGGCATTTCATTAACTCAGTACAGGATGGCTGCAGCCAGGTTTCCACATTCAATGTGACAGCACAGATTTGGCAGGAAACTTAGCCTTCTTTTTTTCTTTTTTTCTTTTTTTCTTTTTTTTTTAGGATTTAGCCAATGTGTTTATCTTTTAAATAAACCCATTTCCACCCCTCCATCCCTCTGCAGGCGCCGGGGCTTGGTGGCAGAGCCTGCCTTGTGCTGGCAGTCTTCCTTTCCCTGGCTCTGGACAGGGACACTGTCCCCAGAACAGCGGATGCAAGTCCAGCTTCAGGGGCAGCACCAGAGTTAAGACTTTTTCATGCTTCTTAGGATTTAGAGGAGCCCATCGATGCTGCTGCGTGAAGGTCTTTAACCAAGTCGGCTCACACAATGCTCCTGAAATAGTCCATCAGGAAATCCCTGCATACCATAAATAATCGGCATTAGGCTTATAATTTTCGTGGCCCAGATTTTCTGCAGTTTCTGCTCCAACAAATCACATTTGTCAAGCTTTCCTCGCATTGTCTGCCGACCACTGAGCACCGGCCCTGTCGAGGCGCGGGCGTTTGCCGAGCAGGACTCTGTGCCAGGAAGACCATCCTTGCCCACAGAGCCCATCTCCCCACAGCGACCCCTCCTCATACCCACACTTTCAGAACCAAAACAGAAGGCTGATTTGATTAACGCTAACAAGTTACTGGGTTAATGCAGCAACTGAATTAACATCCATTAAACCGCTGTAGCTTGAGTACACAGTTTTTCACACGAACTTACGTACTGTATATTGCTTCCAATGTCTCTATCTGTTCTTTCTTCTCTTTCTCCTGTGTTTATGTTACTTTTTGCCATCTCTGATGCAGAGGAAACTAACTAAAGGCTTGGGGAGAAGTGTATAATTTGGTTCAAGCCAGGCGAGCATTTTCTAACATCATCAGCATTGCGCTCAGGTATGAAAATGTGCAATTTTACCAGTGTATTCCAGGTAAAAGGTAAATGTCTTGCTATTAAAGCTAAAATGTTACGAATTTTTAATGCTAACTATTAAACAACTGAACATCCAGAGGTGGAGAGAAGAAATACCTTTCCCATACTAAACTTTAAGCTGCAAAGTGCATAAATAAATGATATATTTCTTTCACACAAAATGTATACTAGAATACCATTATTAAGCTTAAAACATCAAGCATTCAAACGTAAGGAAATAGCCATGCCACCTCATCAGCTAATCACATACTATTTTCTTGCTGCATTTTGCATCATTTGTGACCCTAGAAGCTTAACGCAGCCTTGGAGCCTGTTCTCCACTTGCTGACAGCCAGCTCGGACAAGCCCACCTCTCCTTCTCTAGAATCACTTCTAAATTACCTTGGTATGCAAGGTGAGCAAGATCTGCTGTGTCAAAGACATCAAAATAACACGTTTGGCTGAAATTTGAAGCCGCACCTTCCTACTTGCATCCGACCTGGTGCATACAGCTTAAATACGACGACTGTAAAGAGAACCTAGCTGGGAACAGTCACCCACCAAACCACCAAGCTCCATGGCAAGCTCCTCAGACCAAGCCCTCCTCCTTGCAGCCCGGCCTAATTAAACCGAGCCCTCCTGCAGCGCCAGCTGCCTGTGCTCCACAGACAGGCACGGGCAGCAGCGACCGCACGGCTCCAGATGTTCCCGCTGCAATTCAGACAAGGATGTGTCTAATCCACACCCACCCTCCAGCACAGCTGGAAACTTCTCCCTGTGTCCAGCTCAGGCTGGAGGGTGAGGTTGTGCGACACTATTGAAGTCACCTGGAAATTTAGCTCACTCCCCGCGCTGCTCTGGGTTGGAAGTTCAACTCTGTGAGAAATGCAACAGCTCAGATCCAGGACCCAAACGCCCCACAGACACGTGCAGGCTGGTTCTGCCTTCTCACCTTGAGCCTTTCCTTCAGTGCACAAGTTGCCAGCTCACATTTCTACCTGCCC
>VXAL01013338.1:241588-284256 GCA_013399475.1 Chauna torquata | reverse complement strand
AAAAAAGTGCCTCCTAAGCAGCAGATCCAAAGGGAAAGGAGCAGACAGCAGCAGGGAGAGCCCCCTGGCTTGTAGAGAGCACGGCAGGCTATGAATGCAGCAAGACTGCAACGTGAAATCATGCAATTTCTGGAGAGCAGGACATGTCCCCAGACCACTCCAGCCTTTCCAGGGACAGGAAAGTCACACTTCATGCTGGAAGCACCTTCCCTTGGCCTGACGAGTTATGCGGTTATTTAACAACTCATCATCTGTCATTCCTCACAGCTTTACACATAGCCAGAACTTCCTAACTGGCTGCTCACACCATGGCCACAGCAGCCAGCAAATACATGCCCATGGCTGATCGCCTTATTTCTCCGCAGAAATTCCACCCTGGGACTGAATACAAAACATTTAAGGTTAATCATTGCACTTGTCAGATGATTAAATCCACTCAGCATTTGGCTTCTCATCTTGTCATGCCCACTTAGATTAAAATCACTGGGGCTTGCCCTGCCCATAGCACCTTATCATTCAGCTGAGGCTAGGCTCAGATGGATAAAGTGTTGGTATATATCTCAGGCCTGAAAATAACCTTTCAAATAGCTTCCACTGTAATACTTGCATTTTTGTGGCTGCAATCAGTCCAGAGTGCCATCCAGGATGATTGCTGAGCAGGCCCAAAACAGTGAGCCAGGTGACAAAGCCTGCAGCACAAAGTCTCATTTCTCATATCTGGTTTTCAAGTAGAGTTAAGCAAGTTCAGGAAAATTGTCTGAGCAGCAAAAAGGAGGAAAAAATATATGAGGAAAAAAATGTAGAAATGTCTGTTTGAGAAAACAGTACTTGGCTTCTGAGAATAAAAAGCTTACCATTCAGAATAGTCCTTCCCAGAGCAGAAATTTTCCAGTGTTCCCATAAAAATGAAAGCCATAAAAATGATTTTCAATTCCAAAACATACACATTTTCAGCTGAAAAGCTTTCAAATGTAAATAGTTTTGTTCAGCCATGATGTTCCAGCTTTGAGTTACTGATATAGCATAGATGGTTTTAGAAAACAGCAGATACATTCCAGAGAAATTTGTATTTCATTAATTTTTTTTTTAATTTTGTTTTAAATCAAAGAAAAGTTTTGCCAGGAAATTTACAACTGGCTTAGCTATGGTTAGGAGTTTTGAATATGCCCAGGATTCACCTCTGAACGACATCTGTCCTCTAGCTTCAACAGGACGTTGCTTTCCACCACAGCTGAGCCAGGCTAAGGCTCCACATGCTGGCTAACACCATGCTCACAGCTACCTTGAGCTGTGACCACCCTGCGGTTTTACAGAAATCTATAATTGTTGAATAGGCTTCAAAAAGAAGAAAACTAGCAATCCCAAGTTTGATGCCCAAATGTATTATTAGTGATGGGAAACTTCAAGAAGTTCACTATTTCAGTTCAGCATCTACATTTTGACAATTTGTCTAAAGCTGCATGATCTGGAAAACAAGACTGAAAACCACCCAAAAGCCAATCCCGCAAGAAATATTCCATACATACTTCCTTCTGTGCAGCACGTAGAAAAACCACAAGAATAGCCTTTCCTCAAGGTATTTTGAAACTTCAGCTCCTAGTTGGATTGGAGAAGAGCAGAGGCAAGTGGAAATGAAAATCATCTGGAGGAACGTTCACAAGGCTGCGTTAGACCTTGTAGAAGTTTTTGTCTGGATTTGGATGACAGACGGAGATAAGGCCAGTTTCAGGGCCGTGAAGAAGATTAGAGGGAAAGTGGCAGCCTGCATTTTAGCAGAAAGCTTCAGCAATCTTGAATTTTGGAATGGCTGAAAATGGTGGAATTGGACCAGACACCATCCCACCAGCATACGTGACAGTCTGAACTGGGAAAAGCTCTAACCACCTACATTTAGAGCCACATGAAGAGAGAGACCCAGCTGAACAATCAGATCTACTGTTCAGCTCTCAGCACCATGAACATAATGTTCTTGTCCACCTACCTCCAAACTGAACAACGGTGCAATATTCTGAATGGGGTTAAAATCCTCTGGAACCACTGCCTGCATGTAAATGACAGGTAAAGGAAGCCTGACTTATCTAATCAACCCCTTCCCTGGCAGCAGGAAGCTGGCTGCCCAACATCCACATGGTGTTTCTGGAGGCTCCGGTAGCTCCTCTCCCTGCCACCGATGGGTACCACTCTGCTCCCCGCACTCGTATGGCCTCCAGCCTCAGCTCTCTTCATTTCCCCATCCAAAACAACAACCAGTCCCACCAAAATCAAGAGAACCACAAGCCCTTGTGCATGGTTTACCAGCGGCCTGTCAGAGTTTGGTTGAGCAAGAAGGTAACATGAACCATAGGCCAAACATGCAGCAAATGTTTTGATTTAAAGAGCTCTGCTGTGGTGGGAATGTATGTGCAGGTTGGGAGGAAGCAGCCTGAAAGGGGGGTTTCCTTCCTCAGCTCCTGCCATCTGGCAAAAGGCTGTGGAAGTCATTTGACGCCACGTGGAGCAGGCTGGGAAGGACCCCATTTCATGGGGAACAGCCGTGGCTTTGTACAGCTCGGCGTGTTTTTCTCCACAGCTGAACCATGAACTCACAAGAGGAACCTCATTGACTTCAGCTCAATCTCTTGTTCACAGGCAGCCGGTGGTGAGTGACTCTGGATCTCGCTGTACACCTCCTGCAAAACACCCCTCCCCGTTGCAGGAAGGACAGAGGGCCCGCATCGTTACTCACGTCACCCGACGACAACGGGAGGTAACACATCGCCCGCAGAAAGGCTGACAGACCATCAGCTCCCATGGAGCGACGGCAGTTTGTATCAGGGCAGATCTAACTTTGCTCCTGCACAAGACAGAGTGGCAAAATATTAAAGCCCTGTTCACAACTCACTGTCACCCAGTGACGATGGCGGCCAAGCTACAGCGAGACAAAGTGCTCGAGTTGCGATTCCCTCTCCCTTCCCCTCCCTGCCTTGCTCCAGAAGTTGGAGGATCTGGAAACCATAATCCAACAAACATGGCTTTTCTTTTCCTTTCACCTGATGGCATTTCAGATAGATCAGCTGCAAAAATACTACAAACCCATGCACAACCTTTCAGAAAATGGGGAAAGGGCTGCGGGGCTCCCCAGGCAAACAAGTGCCTACTTAGGCAGGTGAAGATGTCACACAATGCCACCAGCAACTAACTGTTATCTGGCAGATGCCCCTCACAAACCACTCCTGCTGCCTATTTTGTATTTTTCTCTGTCCAGTCACCATGTGCAGCCTACAACAGATCAGCATGTAAAAACCCTACTGCTCTGGAGCAGTGCTGAGAAAGCCTTGCCTTCTCAATGGGGCAGGAACTCACACTGAAAATGGAGAAAATACTGGAAGAATATTTCAGAGAGCACATCAATAGCAAAATAATCCCATTAAGATTAATATTTGACGCCAAATGACTTAAAATGTCGTAACATTCTAAAAACTCATCCAGTTGTTGCACTAGAAAGGGAAGGGCTAAGACTTCACTGGTGAATAGAATAGAACAGCTCATTTGGAAGGGTCCTACAAAGACCAAGTCCACCTGCCTGACCACTTCAGGGCTAACCAAAAATTAAAGCATATCGTTGAGGGCGTTATCCAAATGCCTCCTGAACAGGCTTAGGACATCAACCACCTTGCTACGAAGCCCGTTCCAGCGTTTGACCACCCAAAAGGTAAAGATATTTTTCCTAACATCCAGTCTGAACCTCCCCGGTGCAGCGTTGTGCACAGCTCCTTTTACGGCTGTCCGGCAGACAGGTAACATGCACTGAACCGTGTCTGAGGCTAAGTCTTAATCACTAGGAGACTGGAAAATGGATGCTACTGCATCTCAGTAAATGTGAGGGCACCTGAGCTGGACCAGTTTGAGCCTAGGTGTACGCAACAAAGCTTTCAGATAGAAAATACGGTGTGGATTTAAACTGATTTGGTTAGCTCAGTACAGCCCTCTGGATGCCAATGTGACATTTTCCAACATAACTTGTGCAGCTCAGCAAAAGGTTTTAATTAAACTGAAAAAAAAAAAAAGCCAGTATCACATTGGAATAAAACATACATAGAGGATATCCTCAGGCTCCAGCACTGCGGCTGTGATTCCCTGGTATCATCTGCTTGGAGCAGTCATGCAGTCATCCAGTGAGATTCTTTTTATTCCCGTTTTTTGTGATCCATTTTCAAAGGCCATGGGAGTGAACCACACATGAGCACTCGAAATTAAGTGCACGCACACCAAATTTCTTGGCTGTTGCCGCTCCCACTGTCTCACTGCAGATCTTTTAAATATGTTCCCCACAAATTACAATGAACAAAGAGCTCTTGGTAGCAACCTGCTGTGCAGCGAAGGCACACGTACGCCTCCTGCCACCGAGCGACAGCTAACTGGGGGCTCAGCCGTGCCGCGACTCAGGAACTAGATGAAGACACCCACCAGGGTCTTGTCCTGACTCCACGTCCTGCAGTCAGTGCCAGCAGATCGGATGCCCTCTGCCCACGTCCCACGCTAGCTTGACAAAAGCAGAAGCTTTTGCCTGGAAGATCTGCATCGGCGTGGCAGGGTACCTCGGTACTACTAAGGGCATGCTAGCTCGGGCAGTGCCACAGTCCTGCCTCAGCACAAAGTACGTCAGCCCCCAGACCAGTGCTGCCCTGCCACCAGCTTGGATCCCAAGTGTAACAGTGGCTGCAACGAATCTAAAATGATTATTGAGCATTTAAGGACGTAAGCTTTATTTAGTCTGTGAACTTTTCAGGACAGATGATGTCTCCTGCTCTCACGCACAGCATTAAGCACAATGCGTTTCATCTCCTGCCTGGAAACATTACACATGCGATGCCATAGCAGAATTCATTACTAACATTGCTCAAGCTTTCCCATTCTCAGATGTCACTGCTTCTTCTAAGTTTTCAGCCTTTCCCGAGACAGGAGGTGGCAGCAGGTCAGTGTGGTTCAGCACTTTCCTTCACCGTTGACCTCCTCATCCATTGTGACCACAAAAACTCGCCTCCTCCCACCTCCAGCTTACCGAGCCCCCGCCAGCCTCACGCTCTGCAACCCGAGCCCTTTCTGCAGGCCATCAGCTCAGCCTTTGCTGCTCTCAGTAGGAACCACACAGGCTCCATTAATCATCTTTTCTCCAAGCCCCCAGCCTCCCGCTCAGCCTACTGCTGCCCAGCGCTCAGGCATCCCGTCCTCCACGCCGCTTCTGGGCTGCGGCCAGGCCAGCCTCTCGCTGACATCCTGACTTCTTTGCGCCAAGCACATCTGACACCATTTATTAAGCAGCACCATTTACTAAGCCGTAACATGCTGGGCTACACAGTATCTCCTTTCCTATCCAGATACAGTTCTAGGAACAATCTGGATGAGATCACATACAGAGGAAATGACACTTTTTGCCTGTACTGAGGGCCAAATGGCAGCATTATGCAGTGAAGTGCCACAGACTTTTGATAAAGCTGTATTTTTAGCCATTCCCTCCCTTCCCAAATGAAAACAGGAGGAGAGGGCTTTCTTCCTGATGTTTGCGATACAACGTCTGTTAGACTACAGGTAGAAACATCTCGTGAAACCAAAGGCTTGGAAAGCCCAGGGGCTGACTGGCGTGAACACTCCTACCAGCCACGCTGGCGTCATTCACTCTCCTCCTGGCAAGCAGAGCAGACAAACAACTTCTCTCCACTCGGGAATGAAACTTCAGCTCCTGTAATGCCCAAGGTTTGTGAATGGTGCTACACAGCTCCCCTGCCTTTTCCACAGCCACGCAAAATTGTGGCAGGCAGGCAGACAAAACACCGAACCCAACAGAAAATGCGATCCTCTCCAGGGGAAATTTCAACTTTTCAGCCAAAAAGTGCAAACTGTGTCCCAGAGTGCTTTGAACTTAATGAGGCATGTTATTTTTAACTTTTATAGATGAAAATGTCATTAAAAGCAAACATATTTCTAGGAGAGGAAAAAAAAAGGGCTGAATTCCACACAGTTTGGACTCTTTCGAGGCCACCTCTACTTTCAACAGAAGACAACAGGTTATAATAATAATGAAGATAAACACACTGGACACTTTTTTCCTTTCCATACAGGGCACTGTAGTGTTGCTTCCAAATAGATAACAATAAAATTTCCTTCCATTTCAAAATCCATTTGGTACTACCGTGTAACTGAGAATCTGGTCTTCTCCTGCCAGAACGGCCATCTGAAGTCTGTCTGAGGAGGCAGCACGTGGAAACCTAATCCAAGGCAGATGGCTCTGTACCCAGTCAGGCACAACAATAATCAGTCAAAATCCATAATCATAAATTGAACTGAATTGAAAGCTCTGTATGGGCAAGGAAGTTAGTTCATTTCGGGGTTTGTTTTATTTATCCTAAGGGCTACTGGCACAGAGGAGAAGTAGGAGGGTAACTTGAAATCAATCTTGCTAGAAAGGCTCCATCCCAGCAAAAACATCCATGTGCAAAGCAGTTTGCAGCAAACGATCATCTGGTGCCTGGTTTTGAATTATAGGAGCACAAAGTTAGGCTCTGACTCCATCTCTGGGCATTCAGGCACTCTGCACCAGAAACACTTGCAATTCAGAGATGCAGTTTTTCAGCGCCAGTAGAAATCAGGCTTCTTTCATACAGGGTCTAAAGGTGGATTCAGGAACCACTGTGGAACCACATTGTGAACATTTCTTTCAAATCCTCTGTCCATCCGATAATCTTCCACCACTCTCCAGGAAGTATGTGTCAAAGTAGCAATTTAATGACTTTATCCGTGTGGATCTCACCGCTCCTTGCTCTCCCCAGGCCCTCGCACCAGTAAGTGTGGCTCCTCAGAACTCACAATGTGAGGAATGCTGAATTTTCTCCAGAAAAAACAAATGCGTCTCCCAGGTCAGGGAAATCTGACTCAGTTGTAACATTAGCAAAGCCTTTTTTGGACAGAGGTGAAGAAGGAGGACATAATCACTGTTCTTCCCTAGGTCTAATCTTCTGCTGCTCTGGTGCAGATCCCAGAATCCATCCCAGCAGCATCATTACAGTGTCTCCAAAGAGGCGTAGCTGGAGGAGGGACAGAGGCTCTAACTCTGCTTTACAAACCTGTCACCAAAGAGGCAAACACCCATTCCTAAACTCTACAGATCCAAAAGTTGCCGGGTATTGCTTCCTCTCAACAGCAGTGGGGTCACAGCGGCAGTGTTCAGGATTTGATTTACTGACGGATTAAAAACATCACTGGGAAACTTTTAAGCCAAGCGCACGCTGCATTCCCAGATGTTCTACAGAGAGGACTCCATGATCTGTTCGCGCTCTTTCCTAAAGGGCAACCTGCAGCCATGTCAGTGCTATCACCCTGGCAGCTGGAGGACACAGCAAGAGCCCGAGCGTAGGTGGGAAAAGAGCAAAGGACTTGGGGGCAAGAGAGCACCCAGTGTTTGGCAGCATCCTCTACCTGCACGTTGGGCAGTGAGGACTGTCCTGCAGCAAGGTGTCGTCCCTGGAACACTTGGCCACTGGTCAACCAGTAAATGGAACAAGATTTCCAGTTCCTGGCCAGTCCAGGATCCAAACAGGATGCAAGAAGTGGGAGGGCTGGAGGGAGCACCAATTCCAAAATCGTGTGTGACAGATAGCACCTGCACTTGTGCGTGCCTAGGGAACACAGAAGGACTCAGGAAGCCTTTGCCTTTCTTCTGAAAAAGACATGCAATGATGTCTTGCTCAATGGTAGCACAAGAAAATACAATTTCTGACGTGGGTGGGCTCCAGACCAGCTCTTTAACACTGCTGACTTCAGTCTCTGCCTCTCTGGAGCAAGTCTTGATAGATTTATTCTAAGGATCAGGCTAGATTCCCAAAATGGTGCCAACCAGCTTTTCATGGAGGCCAGTGGAGCTTAGCCAATCTATACTAACTCTGTATTTACAAGGATTTTCAATAGGTAGAATTTAGAGATTTCAAGAGGTCAAAGTGTTTAATGTGCACTAAATCTCTCCAGATTATAAAAAGAAGCACTAAATCAGGAGGGTGATTAAAGGGGGCAATGGGCAGACATTTCAAGAGACCATTCATGAGCCTTAGCTCTAGAAGAACATGGGCCACAGCCAGAACAAAAACCACACGCATGGCCCTGCAGCCTAATTCCAGGAAACCATACAGCAAAGTGATATCTACTTTATCACTGTCATAAGTAGATTAAAATCCAGCAAAAGTTTTAAGAGACAAACCTCCCTGAGGTGAAGAAGAAAACTAACCTTAACTTCTATCCACTTCGGATGGGGCTTTAAAATAATACAGGTCAACTCTTTAACAAGTGCTGAGGTGAGTAAGCAGCAAATTGGTTGTCAGTTCAAACAGCTTCGTGTCTCCAGGTTAGGTGGGCAGCTGTGAAAATCCCTTCCCTCCACCACGCGCTACCCAAGACGGTTCAGCCAAAGAGCCCCACACCGCTGCCATGCCCCGCTGACACTCAACAAACCTCGGCCCCCACCGCAGCAAAGGGACAGCCAGCTCTGCTCTTGGGGAGCATTTTTCGTACATGCAAATATGACATGAGAAATTTCAGTCAATAACTACCTCGCTAAATAGCATGGAATAGGTAAAAGCTGTTCAACACACTTTTTGCAAACAATTTTCTGTACTGTTTAACTCGCAAATTCTGTCTCTGAGCATCCCAGCATGTACCAAGCTTTGCTCCAGGCAGAAGTGAGATCTGGGCTTGCTCTGTGTTTTTCCAGAAGGGGATAAAAAAAATCATTTGAAGGGTGGCATTCTTTTTAAAAAGGGGTCAACAACAGGTCAACAACACAAGAAAATAGGTCATGTCATCTTAATTGGGAAATCATGAATTTGGGGCTGTCCTCATCCTGGTAACACAGCAAGGATCTTTGTTCCAAGCACTAGGCAAAAGCCAGCACTGTTAGCCAAAACAATTTTTCAAGTAAATTCTCATAGAATAAATCTTTTACACTGAAGGGAACATTTTTCAGTACTCTGTTTTTTAACACCATTAACTTTAACTGTCAAGCCTGACAAGTATGGAAAACTGTTTTCTTACAAAAGTTAACATAAAAAAACATTTTCCACTAAAAGGAGTTTTGCTCACTACTAATTAACTCCCCATTTTGCCATTTAACTCTAATTGCTATTTTTCTCCATCCCAAATCTTTCTTCCTCTCCAAGATCTGGACTTTAAAGTGACTGAGTAGACAGACTTTAAAGCTTGTTTATAGAAGTTCTGTACCATGGATGTATTGTAATGAACTAATTATATTTAAAAGAAGGATCTGTGAACAACCATGACCTGTTAATCCCATTCACTCACACACTCCTGGTTTTTTCCCTACTGTTTTCAAGTGTCTAGATGAATTCTTCAAAATGTTCAGGAGCCTAAAAGCATGTTGGGATTTTCAGATCCAAATCACGACACAAATTAACAGCCACACCACAGAGGTGGAAAGGGAAAGCTGTGCTGGTCCATGAGGACATCAGCTTACCGGTGGGGACACGCTGGCTCAGCATCCCACAGGCACACATCTCAGGAAGGGCTCATCTCCTGAACAGTGTGCCTAGTCTCAGGCATCTCCTTAGCCAGTGAGAGCATCACTGCCTCCAGGTAGGTGACTGTGTGGGTGGACAGGGGACAAATCTGCATTGCACAGACTGAGCTTAACTGCATGGGTAGGTGGGCCATGGGAGTCCCTGCTGCTCCCAGCACGCTGCTGCGACCGGCTACATTACGAAAAGACAAAGCCCCAGGTGATTTAAGATACGTAACTTGATTTTAAAATGTCCACACTAGTGGGACTTGTGTTGATTTATCTCCGTAAGTTTCTAAAGCGAGTTAAGTGGCTGCACAAATGGTTGGGAGATCTCCCCTAGGAGGGGCTCCCAGGAGAGGCAGCGACGCGAGGCAGCCCATGAAGCTGTTCATCTGCTTCTGCACTTCTCATTTCCGAGCAGGTGAAGGAATCAATACAAAGCTAAGTGAATTAATCTGGATCTAGAACGCTTTAATAAATAACAAAGTTTTCAGAAAATTCAGTCCCTGGTTCATTGGTTCTTCCGGAAACCCTCACATAAGCTGGTAAGAAACAAATAAAGCTCCTAATTCACTTCTAGATCAGCCCAGTTTTACGAAACAACCTCTTGTGTTATGCTGCAAAATGCAGGCAGCTGTGCTGGTAGCACTCATGGTGACAGGGCTTGCTGGATTAATCGATTACAAAACCAGAAGAGACCACTGTGATTTTCACTTCTGACCCCCTGGATAACCCAAGCCATAAGACTTCCCAGAACTGATTTTTCCTAAAACTAGAGTAGATATTTTAGGAAAAGAAAAACACGTAAAGATTTCCAGTGAAACAGAAAGCTTCATGTTTCTTGGTGTGCTGTTGTGAGTAGCTCATTGCTCTCACTGTTGAAAATGTGTTTTATTTCTAGTCTGAATTTACGTACCTTCAGTATCTCTCTACTGGATTTTATTACGTTTGTCTGCTGGACTGGAGTCAACCTTTTCATCGTTTTTATGTCTCTCCACCAGAGTGTTCAAGTCTCGCCATCACCTTCCTCTTTGTTAGACGATGCAAACCAGGCTCCCTCAGCCTCCAGTGGGAAGAAGTGCTTTCCAATCATTTAATAATTCTTAAAACCTTTTTCTCAATTCTCTCCAATTTATCAACATCCTTCTTAAACTACCAAAGTCACAACTGGAAACTGCAGGAGGAGCACCTTCCTCCTTGTCTCAAATATTCCTCACTTTCATGCAGCCAAAGACGACATTTCTCTTTTCAGCCACACTCCCGTGCAGGGTCTGTACTTGGCTGATGGTCCCCATAGCTTCACACATCTCTTTCAGAGTCATCCGTTCCCAGGATACTGCCCAGCTTTACGTGGGTCCTATTAAAACACGTTGCTTGTTTTCATCCAGGTTACTAATGGAATCTAAATCATTCTGCACTGGTGATCTGTCTTTTAATTTATTTATCTCTTCTTCATATTTTGACCTCACCTCAAAGATAGATCAGCAATAACTGCTGGGCTCCATTAGAAACGTGTCTACTTACTGACGAATTCCCATTTAAAATCTGAGATGATGGCAGTTTTTTTTTAATCCATTTCAGAAGTGCCTAATTGGTTTTCTATCATTTGGGTTTTACATGAAATGTTACTCATAGCCAAGACAATACTTCCACGGGATCACAAGGTACTTCAGGCTGGAAGGGGCCCCAGGAGGTCACCTAGTCCAACCCGCTGCCCAAAGCAGGGTCAGCTACAAGGTTGGGCCAGGATACTCAGGACTCTACAGCTTATCACCGCACTACTATTACCTTTATCAACATAACTTGTAATCTTCCTGAACAAAAAAATATCTAATTAGACAAGAACCATATTCTATAAGACCATGTTGATTGACATTACTTACATTAATCTCTCTAATTCTTTACTAATTACATGTACTATCAGCATTTCCATCATTTTGTCTAGGATTAATGTCAGGCAGAAAAATCTGTAGTTATGTGACCACCTTGTTTATCCCTCAAAAAATAATGGCACAAAACTAAACTTCTTCCACACAGCTGTAACTTGCTGGTATTTGTTACCTCTAATTAAGAGCTGCTATATAATATTCTTTCAATACAAAAGTTTTTCTATTGTTATATTGGATGATCAAACAATCTTGCTCTTCCTTATAAGTAAGAAATGGGAATATTTATTGAACTCTTCTAAATTCTGTACAATATTACTAACAACACTATCGTTTTCATGTAGCAGTGATCTATTGTAAACTTAATTATATCACTCAAAGAAAGAGAACTGCATTTCTATAGGGATTTCATTTTGAAAGCCATATGTTGGAGCCTTGTGCTGTAAATACTAAAAATGTGCTCGGAATTCCTAAAATTACACTTGAAAATATCCAGACACAAAAACAATCGCATCTAACATAGAAGAAATTCTATATTAGGCCTCCTTTTTACAGATCAAGGGAAACTGATGACAGAATGTAAAAATATAGTAGCAGCTTAGGTACAAGAGACTGATTTGATTACATTTGTTATGTGCAAATAGAATAAAGTCCAAACGAGTAATGTATCTACTTGATGATTTAAAGTGCCAGCTTAACAAAGCTGAAAATAATTACAAAGCAAAACAATTGGGAGAAAGAATTTGAGCAGGAATTTGTGAATGATAATTGGGAACTGTTCAAGACCATTTTACTGGCTCACAGAAGAACCACAATCCCGCAGAAGAGAAGGAAGGCTGCACTGGCTGAAAGCAGCTCTGGCGTAGAGGGCAAATGAAAGCCAAATCATAAAAAAAAAAAAAAAAAAAGGCAAGTTCTTCCCCATGGAGGACAAGAAACATTAATGGCAACGAGTATAAATCAGCAGCAAGGAGTCCCACAAAAGTGGTATGGGATGCCATACACAGATTGCAGGAGAATAAACATACTGAGGACAGAAGAGGAGATGAAGGTTTCTTCTCTGTGCAGGTGGTCAATGATTCAGATCAGTAAGCAACAAACCCGCTGCAAGAGGCAGCGCAAGCGAGGCGGGCTGGCACGCTCGGTTCTGCCGTTGCTGGACCAGCAGCCCCAGCAGAGCCCTCCTGTGCTACAGCCACCCCTGTGTTTTGCTACTCAGACCCAGAATATCCAAAGGTCNGGAGAGGGGAAAAAAAAAACAAAAAAGAAAAAAAAAAAAAAAAAAAAGGCAAGTTCTTCCCCATGGAGGACAAGAAACATTAATGGCAACGAGTATAAATCAGCAGCAAGGAGTCCCACAAAAGTGGTATGGGATGCCATACACAGATTGCAGGAGAATAAACATACTGAGGACAGAAGAGGAGATGAAGGTTTCCTCTCCTCTGTGCAGGTGGTCAACGATTCAGATCAGTAAGCAGCAAACCCGCTGCAAGAGGCAGCGCAAACGAGGCGGGCTGGCACGCTCGGTTCTGCCGTTGCTGGACCAGCAGCCCCAGCAGAGCCCTCCTGTGCTACAGCCACCCCTGTGTTTTGCTACTCAGACCCAGAATATCCAAAGGTCCAACACCAGGCACCCAAGCGTGTCTGCCTTCAGCAAGCGTCCGCCTGCCCCACGCGTGGAGCCTGAGCCTGCTCCCAGCCAGAGGGGCCAGGAGGAGACTCTCTGGGGCCGGTTGTGCCACGGCGGCCGCTCTGCGGCCCCTGCTGCCCTGCTCGCAGCAGCACAGGCAGTGGCTTAGCCAAACCCAAAGGCTTGTCCAACCGAGGTGTCATCCAGAAGAATGAGGACTTTCAGTCCTAGTGAAGCAGCCCCGGTTGCAACGCTGATCTTCTGTCGGATGCTCCGCCAAAAGTAAGGCTACTTCTGAGCGCGGCAATGAGCAGGTGACACTCGATAGAAGTCACTGGGCTGCACTGTGCGACTGAGCCCAGAGAGGTCACGCAAAGACCTTCCTGCACGTCCTCCCTCCAACCCACAACGCACGGGGTGATCCACGCTAACAGGGTGAAACAGCAAAGACAGCTCTTCTGCAAAAGCGCAGACAGCAAATGACTCGCTCTACAGACACAGTAAATGACTCGCTCATGGGTGAGGACTCCTCTGCAAAGCAGGGCTTTCAAGGGAAGGCCCTCAAGGGTTAAATTCCCTCCGTCTCCTCCCCACTCCAGCGAAAGGATCCTTGTGAAAGAATCTGCATTCAATATGCACCGAGAGAGACTCCGGTCTGGGCTTTTTAATAAAAGAGCAATTCCTTTGCATTCTCAGGTGTCCCTTAAAATCGAGCTCTGATATTTCTACTGCATTATTACCATGGTCTGTAGATGTCTTCAGACTCCAAAAAGCCATTTGCTCTGCAGGTATGCTTTGCCCCTGCAGTGCTGAACAGTTTCTCTCTGTTAAGAAAAGCCCCTCTAGAGAAATTGGTACTTGGAGCCAATTAATGGACCTCTTCCACCTTCTGTCTTGCCAGTTTTTCTTGGCAACAGCATCCAGTCCCTGTGGCTGAGACACCGGTCGTTACAAA
Source organism: Chauna torquata (assembly GCA_013399475.1). Lineage (NCBI taxonomy): Eukaryota > Metazoa > Chordata > Aves > Anseriformes > Anhimidae > Chauna > Chauna torquata. The sequence continues at coordinate 270,244 of VXAL01013338.1, read as the reverse complement.
GTGCCATTAAAAAGTGAAACCGGGGAAATAGCACATGCAACTTCGGCAAAAAGGAGACGCCTGAAACACTGACGGCCTTACTTTTTTCTAACCTGTGCACCATTCTTAATGATGCACTTCGTGATTCAGCTCTTGCGGCGCCACTAATTAACTCCTGTGAGCACCAGGGCCGCATGGCACAGAGATAAATTTAACTCTAAGGATGAGCAAAGCCCCATAATTACAAACAGGGGAGAAGGGTGTTCGTGGAACCATGAGGAAATGGAGAGTGAGTACCTGGCTCCCAAAAGCCCAGCTGCTCAGCAACACCTCTGACAACGGGGTCAGCTCTAGATAACCACATAAAGCTGGGTCTTTAACAACCACCTGAGGTCTGGGCTGAGAAAGAGGCATTCTGCACAGCCCAAAGTTGTTCAAGCTCTTCAGAATCTCCGCTAAAATCCCCACAGACCTTCCTGGGCTGAGAAGAAAGGATTGCATTAAACTCTCCAAATGACTGCCTTAGCAAATCCCCTCTATTCTGGGAGCAGACGGAATGAAGGGGTGGGGAGGGGAGAATTTAGGTCCAGGTTAAGTTTAAATGCGGGGCTTGGAATCAAGGGATCATGTTTGGGTTCAGATTCACAGATTCTTATCTCCTCAGTCTGACCGTGCATCACACAGGTCACCCAACTGCAATAAAAAATATCTGTACTGAACCTCTTAACTTCTGTTTGAGCTACAGGAAGACACGCATTCTTGATTTGAAGAGATTGAACCATGGAGAATCCATCACATACCCCAGTAAACTGTTCCAGAGGTTAATTACTCTCACTGTTAAAAATTTGTACCTTATTTCCAACTTGAATTTTTCTGGCTTCAGTTTCCAGCCATTGGACCTTGTCATGCCTTTGAGTGCTCAATTAAAGAACGCTAAAGCATCAGATACCATTTCCATCTGTCAGTGCTTAAACACAGAAATCTCAGTAGCCAGTTCTCATGACGTTTTTGGCAGGATCTGAACTACCAGTAGCTTCTCTGTCTGTCTTCAGATCTGACTTAGAAGGCAAGTCAGAAGGGTGAATGTAATTAATTTTTAATAATTAGTGATTTTTTTTTGAGAGCTGGGCAATAAATAGATCTGGTTGGAAAAATTCTAATGAGTCTTGTTCTTCAAGAGAATTCACCGCTTTCTCCACAGTGAAACATTTCACCAGGAGTCTTCAGCTTCAGCATAGCATGGCAGTAAAGGCTTCATTGCACCCTGCTGAGCAGGTTCTGCCCCAAAGCGTGCCCCGGACCCCAAACTATCACAGCATACACACTCAGCGTCTCGCAGTGAGCTGGACACATGTCTCCTCTGTGACAGGGTAGGGTCATGGCAAAATGAAGCTGCAATTCCCCTCTGAGCTGGATCGCAACCGAAACAACTGCCCCAATCATGAGAGGTGTGCTGTTCCCCAAAAATAGTCTGGAAATGAACCTGAACACCTCCCATGAGACTGTTGGGAGAGTTTTTCTCCTCCCATCTCCCTCCTTCCTCTTCCATGGAAAAAAAAATCAATGTTTTGATAAGCAATTGGCGGAAAAAAAATCTATACGTTCAGAAGTGACATCATACCACAATGCTCTGGGACAGGCACCCTGCCTGGTAACTGTCCCATGTATCTTGCCCAAACAAAGATATGGTGATGTTTCCACTATCAGGGCTTTTTCTCTCTCTAAAGAGCATCAAGCAGCTTTTAGAAAACAAAACTGGTGTCTAGGGAGACTCAGAAAAGATTCATGAATTCAAACTGCCTGAGTCTGAATGGATGGAGCAGTCAACAATTGCTTTCAAGTGAACTTCAGATGGATGCGTAGGAAAACGGGGACTTGTGATGGAACCAGACTTGCAATCTCATTTTTGGAGCTAGTGCCACGGCTCCCGCATGCAGGACGTTACTTCATTGCTGCTACAACACGCTGCTCACAAGCCAGCTATTAGGATGAACTATGCCTCCTGCAGAACGGCGCTTGCCTGCTTGAGGCAATGGTGCCATATTCTGCCATTGAATTAATTTGCCATATGACAGGCAAACAAACTACTTGAATATGCCTGGAGCCCAGTGACTTTGGCTTGCTTTCACTATTTCCTCTATGCACGCAGCCTCCATTATGATTATGAAAAAAAAGAATCAAGTTTACTTCCTAAGCAAATATTTATTTGCAGGCCGATCAGCAAAGGGTCACTTTGGGTTTTCATTGCTTCAGCTTGAACTATTACTTCCCCTATTGCTTTTCTTATAGAGCCCAAAAGCACAAGACACAACCACAAAGATCTGGACTCACAGGTGAGACTATGTGCAAGACCTTAGAGCCAAGAGCCATACAGACTTGGATAAATATTGCAGCAAATCATCAAGGTCTGTCCAATTCAGCTACAAACACTTTTTGTCATTGTAAGTGCTCAGAAAATGAAAACTGGTTACAAAGGTCTATTCTGTCTTATAAAACACTAAAACCTGAGGGAGGCTGATTCCTCCTGCCGACATCTGCTTCTATAAAGCCATATCCAAAATGTCACAGGGAAGAGGCTTGGGCAGGAACCGGCAGCTTCTCCGTGGATGATGCTATTCGTTAAGAATCCTGATGCAAAACCAGAGACAGCTGTAAATGGAACAGAACTCTTAGGATCCCCACCTTTCCTCTGGCCACCACAGGGTTTTTCCCAAACCTTCAGCTGCCCACAGCTGTTTAAAACGCCCTCAAGTAGGAAAACCCGTGCTATGAAAGGCAGTCCCATGAACCAAGGGAACCTGGCTGACCCGCAGGACAGCCCAGGCCACCTGGGCCCGCTGGTACCTCTCCCAAAGTTGGAGGCCTTTTCCAATCCGAACATAGCCCGTGGGCAAGAAATGAGGCACCAGCAGGTCAGCTTCATTTCTCACATTCTTCAGGTCATCTTTCCCAAAGATTTCTGTTACTGAGCCTATTTTTGACCCCATAACCTTGGCCCACTTAATCTTCCTACTATCAGGAGGAAACAGTGATGGTTTTTATTGTATCTACCTGTCTCAGATTTATTGTACCCAGATGGATGACTCCAGGCTGCGTTTTCTATTAAGAAGTATCTTTATTTTATCACATCAGTAAGAGAGGTATGCAGGTCCTGAAGTCTGTTCAGCCCAACCATCAGACACATAATATTTTTCTTTGCTGAAGAAAACTGCCGGAGTTACTAAGGCCCTAAATTAGCAAAACTTGCAAGTATAAATGTAGCTTAAGAGTACATGCTTAAATCCCATTTAGATCATGGGAAATTACACTTCAATTCCAGCAGGCACTTACAGTCTTCTATATGTACATTTATAACTATATGATTACATGTTATCTGAATAAGCACACCTCCAAGCACGTGCTTGAATATATTGCTGAATCAAAGCTCAAACACTCTCCATACCTACCCTACCCTGCAGCAAAACACAATAGCATTATCACTATTAGCAGTGACCGCGTCTTAATAAAATGCAGTTTTAATGCTAGGCAAAGCCCTGTGTTCCCCAACCTAATCAAAACACCAGTGGCGGCTAAACGACAAGACCTGCGTTTGATCTCGCCTTTATAGTGTAAATGCAGGAACACAAGCTCATAAACAAGTGAGGAAACACATTTAGCCAACAACCCACAACTTACTCTCAACAAGCTTACCGATGTCAGCACACATGATAAAATTAGCCTGTTGGAGTCTGTGATTTTGGCATGATTATCTGCTAATTACATGCTGTAAGCTGAGAGGGGTGGGCTTAAGCAGCTCGCCGGGGGCTGCTGCTGCTTGTCTTCCCACAAAACTTGCTCACAAGGCATCTAAAAATAACTTTATAGGCAATTCTTCTTCTGAAGAGAGAGGCAGAGCAACACAAAAGAGCAGGCAGGTTAACCTCTTCATGCCTGAATATCCACATTTGCCAGGTATCCAACATCCACGTCAGCAGAATCTGGCCCTTTGGCTCCTTTTCATCAAAAACAGCCTTTGCAAGGCCTAAACCCTATTCTTTTTCTCATTTCCTCTAAATTCAGCTTTCTACATCTTCACGTCTGCCCTTCTCCTTCAGTATCTACACACACAACCATTCCCTCTGTTCCACAAGCTGGGTGCTCTCAATGCTGCATGGAGCTTTGGGCTCTGCTGTAACGTACCTGCTAATAGAGAATAACCAGGTGTCGTGCACGGACACCAGGCTGTCCGCTCTGGTCAAACCCTGCAACAGAGCAGGGCAGGTTCGTGCTCGCACAGACACTGTGAGAGGAGGTTTACCCAGCAGCTTTCCTGCATCCGATCTCCTCTGCCCTGCTTCCACTTGCCAGCAGCAGCTGCTGATTTCCACCTGACTCTGGTTTGACGCAGAGGGCATACTTATCCCAGTTCAGATAATAATAAAGGATGCAAGTGCCCTGAAACATGTGTGGGAAAATACGATGATGTACATTGTCACAGGCATATGACAAGTGCATGATCGTTTTCAGTAGTTATTCTGATGGAGCAAATCCATCAAAACAGCAAAAAAAGCTAATTGGATGAAACACAAACAAAATTTTACCCATTAAGCAATTCTATTAGGCTACAGACCAAGGGAGATTATTGATTCAAGGAGCACAGTGTGAGTGACTAAATACTTACGAGCATCAGAGACTCACTGCAATCAATTACTGCTCACAGTCGGTTACTGGAGCTGCCGTTAGGAAAGGATATGTTTTTCAACATCAATGATTTGTTTAAAAACTATACTGTTGGTGCTAAATACAACAGAACATATATAAGGACTACGGACAGTCATCATACAGGAAACATTTAAGCTTCTGAACAAGCTAATTACGCTGCTAATGACAGGCAAACCAGGAAGGAGCACAGAAACTCAAATAGACCGCACACAAGACCTGTTCTTATGGGAAAGCTGAACTCACACATTTTAATGCAAAATTCAGAAGAGACCAAGCTTTTCTATTTCTTGTATAATCAGTCATGTTTTTCGTTACAAGTTCATCTCTATATTCAACACAATGAACTTTTATGTTAGGCTAAAGGCAACCAACAACGTTAGCAACTGTAAAGGCTGAAGTCTCCCTTAGAGAGCATAAGGGCAGGTGGGGAGACACCTACAAATAAATACACAGGTAAAAGCATAATTACAATCAATAACAAAATGTCAACTTAAAAAAATAAAGGCAAACTCCTACAAGCAGCAGCAGAGAAGCAGTATTAGAGAAATGCTATAGCTAAACTTCATTAATGATCCTAAAGTTTATAAATTGCCATGCAAAGAAGATGCATTTCTTAAAGGCTTGATTTTTACAGATTACTGAAAAGTAGATGAAGACACCTGCATATCTCATACACCTCTTCTGTCTTTTATCCAAAATGAAGGCATGAGCCAGGCCTATTATGTATTAAACTGAAAAACAACCACACTTGCAAGTCTCCTGATGCTTGCCCATCATTATGCTTCCACTCGTAGAAGAGGCTAAGCTTTTTTCCCCAGACAAAACTCAGTAAGTGCTGAGGGAAATGTAGAATACTGCTGGCAGAAGAGAGGCATTGTGCACGACTACATCCCTTCTTCTGCATTAATCCCTCTTCTGTATTTCTCCTGTGTGAATAGCATTAAATTATTTTTAAAGCTAGCTTTTTTTCCATTAGTTATCACCATTGGTTTCCACTGGAAGTAAATGCACATACACACAAGTTCCACAAGTTAAAGCTGCTTTAACAAATTCCCCTTTTCCCTGATCCTATTGTTCCTTGGTGGGGCTGGCCGATGTCAGCTTTTCCCTACGCAGGAGAAGGTGCCCCCTCCCCACGGTGTGGGATTCACTGGGAGCTTTGCCTTGAAAGTGTGCGTTTTGTATCTTGTTAATTCTCAAATGCAAAAAAAAAAAAAAAAAAGAATTGAGGAACTAGGACAGCTGCTGCAGACTGTTGTGAAGTTGTAATTTAGCAGGGTTTATGAAGCCAGGCACCCTGCCTTTTACAGAAAACATTGTATTGCCCAGAGATGTTTTAAAATAATAGGATAGGATATAGTTCCAGTATTTGCTCATGTAAATTGTTTTTCTTCCCCCTTTTTGTATTCTGTTGGCTGATGCAAAGGATTAAAAGTATCAACCTGTGGAAATCATGCAGACAAACCCCTGATAATCCTTTTTTATCCTACCAGCACACCATCAGGCCTTCAGTCTGAGAGCTCAGAAACCACAACCTGTTATGAGACCTCAACTGATTGCAACATAGAATGTCACAAAAAAGGAGGCAGTTTCTAAATTCTACTCTGATTGATAGTGGTTTTGATATTTGGATTAACAATACTGGGTTCCTTCCTCACCAGCTGTTTTGCGGTGGGTGTAGAGAGCGCAACGTGGACACGCGTGTGTAACCATGCAAAGTCAGCCTGCGTCCTCCGGAGCGCCCACCCGCTCAGATCCAGGCTGTGGATACGCGTTCTCCGTGCATTTTAGCACAGGTGAGCAGGAACATAGCTCATGCCACCACTTACTCACGTCTTGCATGGCTGCACATAGCACATTTCTGCAGCAGGAGGCTGAAGGAAAGTTAATTCTCTGTGCAAACATCCTGCTGGAAAAGGAAAGCCCCTGGCACATACGGTTGAGCTGCTCTTTCAACTTCACCTCCTGCAGCCTTGCAGGGCTACCCCCTCCCGCCCCGTCTGCGGCGTGCGACGGGCTGAACGCTTTCCAAGCCCTCGGCTCCGAGTAAGATCCAGCAGAGCGACAGGCCAAGGATTCGTCCAAGGCCAGGACAGCACCAGTCACGCTCTGGGGCTTTGAAGACCGCCTGTGAAGCAGGGAGCCCTGAAGCCATGCCTCTAGGCGAGAAGCTCGAGACCTCAGACTGCCAGGCAAAGAGTCACTGAAGCTGAATTTGTCACGGACACTGCTGCTACTGTTAAGAAAGTCACCCTCCCTGAGAAACTCCAGGATCCGAGATGAATTTCAAACCACAAGTGCTTTGTATGTCCAGATTATATCAAATTTGGACTGAAACCAAATGTTTCAAGAAACTCCATCAACAGTCTTCCCACTGGAGCTGGGTGATCCAGGAGAGAAGTTTTGCAGTACTTCATTAACCTCCTAACGTGGCTGCTGCTCCCAACTGGTTTGATACAACCCCTTTTTCCCTGAAGGCACATGCTTTCCTGCCACAGCCTGACCACGTATAATGCGCACGACACAACCCATCATCACCAAAGCAATCCTCAGCTGCACGGTGTTTCGGAAGTCCAGAACATGCCAAATCAATTGTCCATCTGTTGACAATTTCTCAACATGTAGCGCATGGACTGCACTTGATTTTCTTCACTACATCACTCACCTATAAATATCCGAAGTCCCTCTTCCCTCAAAACAAGTGCTTCATTTTACTAAAGAAGACCAAGCTGACCTATCGATGGTTTGGTACCAATTCAACAGAACAATTCAATACATGTAGAAATTTATACTTCCATTAATTAATACTTATTCACAGATGAAATGAAGGAGCAGCCTTCCAGGCACATATGTTTAGCGTCAATTCATGACTGGAAGCTAAGTATACCTCCCATGGCTCCAAAACCTCAAACAAAGAGCTCCTGTTCACTTGAGATGCACAGCCAGGGTCAGGTAAAGGTTATGAGTTATCCCTATCTCAAGGTTACTTACACAGTACATAAACTCCAGGATCAAGTTGCAGAGTCTGCAGCAATTGCTCACTCAAAGTCAATCACTTTCAGTGGAGACCAAGTAAAAGCAGAGGTCTTTGGGCCCTGCCCAGCTTCCAGGAGGAGCTTGACTGTTTTGCAGCTCTCTGTCTCCAGAGAGCCTCCTCAGATGGCAGGGCTTCTCCTGCCAGCCCCTGAACCAGACTGGAAACAACACAACTGTTACAATTTATTGATATATTTGGGGGTGACTTCAAATTCAACAGAGCAGGGGAAGTGAGAAGAGGCATGAGAGGGTACTGTGAAGGTCTGACTGCCTAGACACCAAACAAGCTGTGGTTTCACCTTGAAACACATCTTTGTCCAAGGGCACTGTGGGGCACTAGGACCACAGTTCAAAGGACTTCTCTGCGATGGGCTGTGGGCTCACGTAAGTATTCGCAATAACGCTGTAAAGCCTGCTCGGCTTGTCCTTCACCCAAAGGGCTCAGTGGGTGAAAAACGTCTTACAGAAGAACAGCCAGGGAAATCAAGAAGAGCCCAAATTCACCATGATTTTCACCTGTATTAAAGGAAGTATTTTCCCTAAAAAATGCATAGACTGATAGCCAAGAAGGATGAAAGGATGAGAAACATGAACCGCTATTATGCCTACAGTCTGTGCACTCAGTGAGGCAGTTACCGTGGCCAAGCTGCAAGTATATTTTGTAAACACAAGGTTTCAGTCTTTGGACCATCCACCAATATCTGATTTGCTTTAAAGGGATTTCTCCTGGAGAATGGGCACGATTGCACTGCCCAGATTCATGGCCTGAGCGTCTGACAGGCCGATTAATATTTGCTGGTGAAGATCAGCCTTTATATCAAAAACCTAACTGCTCCCTGCCTCACCAGAGAGCAGAGCACGCGTTTGGAAGAGGGGATAGAGAAGCACAAATCCCTTCCTGCTGCTGACTTCTCTTGGCAGCACAAAGTCCTGACGAATTTCTATCCAATCCCACAGGGGATTGCAAGGCTCAGGGCAGTATTATTTGCAAAGTGATTTGAAACCATTCTGTGAAGGCTTTATATAAATGCAAAATAGTATTATTGTATTACCTTTCCTAAGCTTTCAGCATTTCTAGCCAGACTCGGGGCTGTCGACTCCTCACACATGCACGTCAGAGGGGGAAATCTTGTCTCCCTAACCAAATTGCTTTAACCTTCTTGCTGAAACAGCTTTCGTTTGGATGCAGGAACTGCCCAACAACATCCCTGCCCAATAACATGACCTAGCAAAAGTGCCGAGCACTCCCTGCTGGCACACACGTCCGGAAGCCCCCAGCTGCCCCAAAGCTCTGGGCCAGCTCCCAATGCTGGGGCACAGAGCAGGCGAACAATTCCTGCTAACGCAGCGTTTCATCGCGCAGCAGAAAATAAAAGCACCGAGCCCCAAACGCTCCACCTGCCGAATGCTTTGTGTCCCTCGCGTGAGCAGCGCTTCCCCGAAGGAGCAACCGCAGGGTGGGGATCAGCTGGTGCTTTCGCCCACCCTGTGCAATGCATTTCCCTTTTATTCTTTCCCTCCCCTTTTACAGTGGTAGGTGGGAAAACAGAAGAGCAATCTTTCATCGACATCAGAAGCCATCAATCATCCTCTAAAAACAGCTGAATAATAGAACAAAAAGAAAAAGAGAGAGAAAAGGGTTGGGGCGGATCCTTGGGTATGGAAATGCCTGTCCTGGTGAAATATACTGTAAATTAGTCTGAGACAGGGGAATTTGGAGCCAGCAGGGTCCCCAAAGCTCACTTAATATCAACTCCAGAAACATTACACTAATGTATTTTTAAATATGATTTACAGGATGCTCTATCTGAGAGCATCAAGTGGACGGAGGAAAATGACGAGCTGGCCTGCCATGAATAATGTGCTTCAGGGAGGCAGCCACTGCCTCCCTGCTGCAGGACACAAAGCTGCAAGGGGGAGGAAGAAAAGCACTTGAAGGGCAGCCCGGTTGCCTCTCAAAGTACCCAAATTGTTTTGGAAGTCAGAGCAGCAGGGATTTAGGCACATGCTTCCCATCATCAAAAGACACTTTAACAGCTAGAAACCCACACCCTACAGAGTCTAAATGGCTTGGACCCCTGTGCAGCCTAGCCCCATGGGACAAAGTCCCAAGCTATTTTTGGGATGCATGATGCTGAACCACGGCCACCTCTATGTAGGGATGCAGGTACCTCTGTGCTCCCTGGAGCAAATACGGCCTCTCCCCAGAAAAAGTCCCCCTAAATACATTAAACACTCCATTAGGATGAGTCTCAGATGGTTCAAAAAGGGGGAGCTGAAGCTGGTCCACAGGGACCCCTCGTTGCACTCAGTCCTTTAATGATGCCTCTGTGATGGGCTGAACTCCACTCATCCGGACGGAGGCGAAATCCCCTCCCAGCAGCAGAAGATGCTCCTTCCATCAGCATTACCAGAGATTTTTTTTACATGGAGAACAAGCAAGCTGCTCCCCACGACAAGAGTCCAGCCAACTGCGACACAGGAGTGCTCAGCAGAGCAGCAAGCAGTGGGGGTGTCCAGCCCGCTGTCCCCCACGCTAAGGACAAACAGATGGCTCCAACTGCATAGGGACAGATTCAGTAAAACACTTAAGCATATGCTTAAGTTTCAGCATGCTGGGAACTGTCCCCCAGCCAACAAAGCACTTAAGCATGGGAAGCAGAGGAGACTCTGGCAAGGGACTGAAATTAAGCATGGTTTGGTGAACTTAGCAATGCTGCTGTCATTCCAGTAATTTTCACCTGCCTAGACTTCCTTTTTTAATAGCTTATTTTTAATTACAATGTCCTTCAAGAAAGAAAATAAATACTTGCTCAGCTTAACACTCTGTTTCTAATCTTGGTCAATTAGAGGATAACTGAATAAAACAAACACAAATAACTCTACTGTAACATCCTCCTATAGCATCATCATGCGATTCTAACAATATATTTCAAATTACTAACACTCTTTGTAGCTCTATTCATCATCATCTTCAGTGTCAAGATACTTCAAGAGGCAAGTGAGCTTTTAATGAGCTCTCAAACCAAAACAGGAAAGAAAAAATATATCCCGTGCATACCACTTTAATGATCACCTAATTCATTTCATTGCATCTGCTGTTATGATTTATGAATTAGGCAGAAAGATCAGAGACATCAAAAAAACACTCACGTACGCAATATCCAAAATAAGATAAATATGCTTTTACATATTGAAATATATACCTGGATTGTATCTATAACATTGCATCTTTGCACCAGCATTTGTTTTTCCTTATAAGCCCGTGATGTTCTCACTTCGCAAGTCGCCGTGTAATTATGGATTTGTCATATTGATTTAAACTCCTACAGCCCATGGGTCTGCCTGCTCGCCTTTGTGTTTTACACCAACACAAAGAAAACAGCCCAGAAAGGTGGTTCTTTGGCCCCGGGGTATTAATGAGTTGTTCCTTACGGGCCCTGCCTCTCTCCCTCGCTGACCTCCGCTCACACTCCCCCAAGCTGAAATGATTTCCATCTGTCGGCTGCGCAGAGGACAAGAGGCACTGGACATTTCACAAACGCAAGTGACCCCTCTAACCCTTCTGGTGTAAGCACTTAAAACTGGCACTCTTTTGATTCATCCCGCAGCTATATCCCTTGAATAAAGGGATACAACTTCCTTTCCACAGTGATAACTCTTTAGCTAGGTGCATGTTCCCTGCAGACGCCTGTTGCGGGGTTTAAGAAGTGACTGGTGATTTCCCAGTGTCCTTCTGGAGACCCTGCGAAGAGCCCCGAGCTGCAGCGTGGCACACCGCATCGGGCTCTTCGTGGCTTTCTTCAATGAATGACTTTGTGATTTTATTTCAGACCCTTAAGACTCCTGAAGCCTGCAGTCAAATTTACCAGACCAGACAAAAACCCACCCAGTGCCTGAACCTCCAGCCACTTACACTCGGCACCATCACGGGACAGGTGTAATCTCTTTCCAGGTATCAGCAGGGCTAACACAAAACATCTGCGGCTCGTTTCACAGCTCTCCGGCTGTGAGCAGGCGTTAGTGCTCACGCAGCACTGGGAAGAGGGACAGGGAGCAAGCGTCCCTTCATCTTCACTTTCCAAATGCCAGCTCCAAAGACCTACTTACAAAGCTTCAAAACCAATTTTCCCTTCCCACCATGTGCCATAATTCCTCCAAAATTCAGTCCAGCACCACCAAAACACAGCTGCACTCTTCTTACCAGGCAGCACCAGCCCACCGCTGTACTTCGCTGCCTGAAAGTCTGCTGCAAAGTGCTTTACGTGGGTTACTTTTATCTGTGCTCTGCTCTGGTACTTCTCAATGGGAGAAGGTCAGAGAGGTTTCCCACTGCTGTCTATCTGTTCTGTTTTACTAGCGGTTTTTCCCATCTCTTCGATTTCTTACTGCAAGTATTCTGATCCAATTGAAAATACTAAAAGATCATAAAAATAGGTCTCTCGCAGAGAATGCTGGAAGCAACCACCACGTGAAATACCCTTGGACTAGCAGGTATATCCAGCAGTCACCACCCAAAACGGAGACCTCAGCGCCATCAGCTGTACGGAGGAAATGGTGCATTCCAGCTTGAATGACAACCCTGGGAAAGCACCAAGGCAAATCAGCAGAATTGTCTGAAGCGATCAGTGATCACGTTATTCTCAGATGAAAAATTTGTAAAGATGTATATTGACGCCTGGAAACCAGCCAGCCAATTCAATGAAAGGAACCTGTTCATGAGTAAGGGCACATGAAGCGGTGCAACTATCACAGCATCCCTCTGATGGTCAAGTGTGGCAAGGCATAATTCAAGACATGAAGTAAATGATAGGAGCAGAACTAATGCCACCATCAGCTGGTTCCTGAGATGGAAAAGGCACCTATGGGGAAATTAAAAACATCCTTCATGTCACTGGAAAAATAGAGTTTTGGCAACCATTGGTTGTGCATTTCACAGGCTGCTCAAAATATCTGACACATCTGTGTCTGCCAGCAGATAAAGGAACTCCAGAGCATCTCACTAAATTCATTGTGATTTTTTATTGTAAACAGAAACCAACAGCATGAACAGCAGTGGTGACAAAGTGGTTTTGCACTGGGTGGAAGTAACACATGCCCTGCCACCAAGCCTCTGCAGTAAGTGCATTGAATTTGTCCTACAACAACCCCAGCTAGAGTGGAAGCAGCTGGCAATTGCAGTGACAGACACCTTTTAACCTATGTCAGATACGACAATGACAGACATTCAGCTCATTGCTACAACCTTCACAAATGTCAGTATAAAAAAAGAAAAATGCTATCAATGAGTATGGGCTATCTTCAAGCATGGTGAAAACAAACTGTGCCTGTGGATGCAAGCTGTCAATATCCTGAAGGAACTAATGACTGATTATACGGGAGCACAGACACCAGACCAAAGAGGCACTTCCCAAAACGCCCGAAGATCGCTCGGAACACACTCAGAACTTCCTTGGCTCTGAGATCCCTCCTGAAAGCATGGAAGAACTGTGGCATCTCAAACTGTTTAATGGTTTGATGAAAAGCTTAATTTTTCCCATAGCAACTTACGGATATGAATCACGGAAAGAATGCTGCTGACAGGGAGAAAAAACTGAAGCCTCAGTGATGTGGTACTGACATATCTTTTAGATGGAAGGGAAGATGAATGCTGATGCTAGAAATATTAGTGGAGAACAAGCAGACTCTGCTGTCAGAAATCAATAGATATGGACTTATGTACTTTGGTCACATCGCACACCAAGATGAAAATAAACCTCAAGAAAATAATTACGGAAGGGAAAGCAGAGGGTCACTGCAGACGAAAATGAGCAGCGTGGAGATGGCGGGAGGTGAGGAGCAGCACTGCGAGGTGGGCTGCCGACTGCTTGGAGCTAGCGGAGCTCACGGCAGCAGCTGAACGCCCCTGCCACAGCATCGCCAACACCCGCACACGGAAGAAAGGATTGTGCTTTGCTCAGGTACCACAATACATCGATGAGATGACCAGAAAGAGAGACAGGAGGGACTGGGAGGGGAGGAAGGAGAGTGGCAGAGCAGGCAAGCAAGGTGAAAAGAGAATAGGTAGCAGTACTCTCTGTATCCATTTATAGTAAGATTTCTGCGCTTGACCTCATGCAAATTTGTTCTTTGACATTTTTCAGAGGTCCTCCCTCTGCAAGAGGGAAGGGAAGAAAATCACAAGTTTTTATTTGGAAAGAAAGGCCCTTCCCCAGCCCACCCACTATGCCCCTCCAATCCTCCCATCACCACCATGCACCGATGCCACAAACACAAGGCGACTGCTGGCAGGAGCTCTGCACGCAGGAAGGACTGACGGACTTTGCAGGATGTCCAAACCTGGGCTTGCCTTCAGAGTCCTTATACAAGGCACAGCCATGCTCGGTAGGGCAGCAACAACACACCCAGGCGTCCTCCAGGAGGTCTGCACTCCAAAAGCTGGAAAGAAAAAGCTAGCACAAGTCTTCATTTGAAATATTGCTAAAGGGAGCGAGTTTTGTATGCACATGTGTCTCTACATGCTCGTCTTTGTGTGTGCAGACACACCTGAGCTGCACGAGTGGCATGTGCATGCACACAGAGTGACACACGGCACCCAGAGGTCTCACCGCTGCGAAATAATGCCATCTGCTTTCCTTCCTCAGCCTGCTGGCCTCGCAGCACAGGCACGGGTCTCTTCACCTTCATTTGAACCTCTCACCGCTTCCTTCCAGGTTCAGCAGCCGCTGCTCTCCTCCCGCATTGCCCGCAGCCGCGGGGACACAGCAGACCCTGCTGCAGCACGGGGCTGCCGTAGGGACAGCGCTCTGCAGAGGGGCCACGGTGAAATCATGCCTGCACAAAAGGCAGCAGCCCCTCATGCATTGCTGGAGATGAAATCTCCAACACAAGCTCTTAAACTGTGATTTAAAAGCATAGCCAAAAGCAGAAATGGCAGAGATGGGAGCCTAATTCGCCCAAGCAAACTGCCACTTTCAGGAGTTGGGAGTAGCTGCTTGGACAGGAAAGGGACATGAACCCGAGCAGAGTTTCTAGGGCTGCCACTTCGAGACCTCCGCAAGGACCAGATTTCCAGGACACACCAAGTACCCACTTCCCTGAAATCCACCCTCTTTGGCAGCTCTCAAACACCAAAAATCACTGTTTTCCCCTTGAAAGGTGAAGGGCATCAGCCCGCGGTCACACAGTCGGCACAAGGCACTGCCCTTAGGGACACGGATGCCGCTCGCCATCGGCAATTCTTCTGTTCTGCTTGGACAGAAAGAGGCATTCTGCAGAAACCGGCCCAATCCCAGCACAGCCACGGGTGTTGGGCCATTGCACCCAAGCATGGTAAAGCCCTTTTGCAATGAGGATGGGTGATGGACACACTCCCAAGGATCAGGGGGAAGTTGTGATGCTGACCCCTCCAAATAAAGCCGGCCAAGCCATGGGAACACCCGACATAGTGCTAAATCCTTTCCACCCACCTTAGCCAGAGCCTTATAACCCACTAACAAACTTTTGAGTGGTCCACGCCTATGAGTATGTGTGAACTGCAAATAGTTTGACAAGAATCCAAATCCATTTCATGACAAAGGAAATTAAGAAGCCATTTTCAAGACTGAGAGTGCCTAATTAGAAGCCAAACACACCGCAGACTGCTCAAGCCAGTCCCAGAGCTGATGCAGCTCAGGAACAGGGTGACTGCTGGAGCGCTTGTGATCTGCCTGTGGGAAGCTGCAGATTACAGATAAGAGGCGATCTGACAACGCATTTGTTACATCAGCTACTTGTACCAGACGAGTTTGAAGAAGTTGACAGCAAAATTGATGTAGTCAAGGTCTATTTTGCTCTTTCCAAATACTTAAGGATTAGCTTCACAAGCACCAAAAAGAATAGCTTTAACCACTCGTGTTTTCTCAGAGCTCCACAGCTGAGCCTTAACAATTCCTTTTCTGCACCGAAACCCAAACAAAACTGTGCCTCCTGCGCTGCCGTTCAGTTCCTTATGCTGTTTTTCCCCAAGAAAATCACCCCAAAATATTACTCAAAATCTAATCAGTTGTGACACAATGCCTCAGATTTCACTGGGATTAATTCTGATTTCCTCTGGCTAGAGTGTGTGCAAATAATACCAGCTTCTTAAATTAAGAAAATAATTCAAGGTAAGGCTGAGCCCTCTCCCAAGCCAGCAGGTCAGGGAGGGGATGCCTCTTTCCCCCGGGCCTTTGTTCTTTGCTGCTTGACCTTGCTTTTGGCAACCTTGGGAGGTCAGCGAAATTGTTTTCAGAGACCAGCAGCCTATTGATTTCTTTTGAAGGGGAGGGACACCAGCATTGTCACGGTCAGCGCCTGCTAGGTGTGCCACCCCTCGCTGCAAGGAGGGCATGCCTTGCTTCTGCAGAGGCCAACAATCTGCCAGTCAGTTCCACCCCATGAAAGCTAAGGTGAACGTGAGGAGACCTCACCACCTGTATTATAATATGCAGCTGTATTGAAATTTTCCTGGCAGAGCTGAAATTTTAATGTTTAATTTACTTGAACTAATGGGTCACAAAATTCCCATCTACACTGAAAATACTAATGAACCTTTGGATGGACAGAGAGACCTCCAAGCTTTGATCCTTCTCATTGCTGTATTTTAAAACAAGCAGTTCCTTAAGAAGGTTAAGGAAGCAATAATAAAGAATTTTTAGTGTGTGTACATGATCATTCCATACTGATGCACTTCAGCTTTAATAATATTGTATTAAATTTTATTGTAACCTTGCTGACATTTACTGCAAGGGAAAGTGCGTAAGCTTAACAGCCTTATAAAATACAGCCCAGTAATGTACCTATAAAGCATAATATTTCTATACCAATGATGAGCTATTGCAATTGCATCCAATTTAGTGGCTCATTATTAACGAGCGCAATCACCTTCTCAGTCACATGCTCTGAAACGCAGCATAGTATATTGATGCCATTTCAGATTTTACAAGGCAGCTGCTCCAATTTTGCTCAGCAGTACAATGATCTGACAGTGGAAATTCTCTTCTCATTATGAATTAGCTGTAAAATGCACCTGATGATAAAGAGGTAAGTCCTCATGCACATCAGCAGGGCTCTAGTATATTCAAAGGAGGGAAATTAGTTTACACTAGCTGAGATCAGGCCCATTAAAGCTGACTTGCCTCCTTCAACTCCTATAGATTGTCTTTTGCTGAGAAGTGATACTGTTTAGTAAAATTCTGATAGAAGAGACTATTTTTGAAGTCCTTTTATGGTCTCATATGGCTCAAAGTTAGGTCTCCATATGACCTGTGCAAGCATCCACAGGCTGCTCCAAAAGCCCTTGGCCACCTTTGGAGTCCAGCTCCCTGAGAGGCTTTCAGGAATCCCACCTGGTGCCCAGCTGTGCCTTTAAGCACCTAAATATCTTGGTAAATCTGAGCCCAGTGGT
Organism: Chauna torquata; assembly: GCA_013399475.1. NCBI lineage: Eukaryota > Metazoa > Chordata > Aves > Anseriformes > Anhimidae > Chauna > Chauna torquata. The sequence goes on along the minus strand of VXAL01013338.1, from coordinate 253,101 downwards.
GTATGCTGGAAACACTCATTTGGCATCAAAAATTGGACTTCAGTGGAATTTAAGCACCTCCTTTCATGAAAGCACATCTGAAAGTCCCTGCATCCACAACCACTTATTCCTAGAAGCCATTAAGACTCTCAAATAACCTCTCTTTGGTCTGTTCAGTTCCTAACAAAAGTTCCCAGGCTTTCCCAGGCCTACCCCATTCTGGAGGGCCAAATACCTGCTGGGATCCAGAGACCTGGCTAAGAAATGGCTAAACTGTCCTTACAATTCCAAAAGAGGCCTCCTAAGCAAATCCTCCAGATCCTTCCAAAGGTGCCAAGGACAACAAGGTGCTTGAAGAAAGGATAGCCTTTTTTATTGGAGAAGAAAGGACAAGGATACAAATTCAGCACAACCAACAGGTTCAGTTGCCACCTCCAATAAACATAACTTGTCTTTTCCCCAACCCTTACTCAATGCTGCTTCCAATGCTCAGCTCAACAGAATGCTTTCACTATCGTAGCTGCAGATTAGCATCACTCAAAGACCAAATCCTGGGGTTTCTTGAAGGGTACAACTTTAAAACAGGCAGAAGGGAAGCACATCTACACTTGAAAATGCCTACAAGCTTCCTGACCATGGATTCCACATCTCCTTCAGCTGCAGTGAGATGAGGCACAAGGAGATGATGGGGCAAGACCTACAAAATGTGATGGGTACCCCTAGCATGAACCGAAGTTCAGGATGTCTAAGAACCTCTATCACACGAGAGAAACCCAGTGCAATGAAGTCCTCAAGAGTATCTGGGGATTTTCTGAGCTGTCAAGGTGACACAGCCTCAAAGCAATCAGTGCTGCTCAGCAGATGAGAAACACAGCTGGTACCTGGAGGAGATTAATTCAAAGAGTCATCTTGGCTTGAAGACGGAAAGACTTTGAGACACTGTGTATGTGGGGTAAAGAAAATAAGTAGTTCATTTTCTTAGAGCATTAAGCTGTAATGGCTGTCAAGGGGGATTACTGATATTGTTATGCCAGTGTCAGCACATGTTGTACAACAGCTATATTTTGAATTTCCATACTTGCTTAATTTAATGTTCGGATAATCCGACAAATGAAACAGCAGCCTCAAAGACTTTTTTCCCCTCTTCCTTTAAAAGTCATTCTATTAAGAATGTTAAATTCTTGGGAGCAAGAGCTGGCATACATGGAGGGCACATACTAATCTCATTTATGCTGAGATTTGCTTTCTGTTAAGCAACAGAAAAACAGCTAATCAAGCATAATTCAATAATACATCATCTGCAGATGCAAAGACTCAGAAGATTGGTATGGAGCTTTGCCTATTTACATGAGCTGATGATCTAGGCCAGGTGCATTTAATTGCGCATGGGGTGTGGGTGCACACCTAAATAACTCCTCTGATGGCTCCTCCCCAGCTTTGGGCTAGCTGGGATCTGGGACAGCTTCCAGCACAGGACTGAACAGCCTCCACGCTCCTCTGTGCCACCGGCCTCGGGCAGCTGAGACAGCCCATCTCCCCAGGCAGGGGGCACTGGCCGGCGGCCACTGTCCCTATCTCCTGGCATTGCCCGAAGCACAGCCCACTGCTTGAGGATAAGGCTTTCAGCCTACGTTAGGTCAGCTGGTGACACTGCCATGCCCTCTGTGCCACAACACAGGATACCCTGAAAATCTGCATCACACTGCAGAGCATTTCCAGACAGCCCCAAAATAACCTTATGCTCCTTGCAGAAAATCACAGATGGAAAAACATGGCCTGCTCTGGCAGTGCACTTCCACGGCTGGATCAGCGCAGCCTTCCTTATTTCCATGCTCACAGCCACCATGCGTCATGAACAACCCATGAAGGGGTCAAGAACTGACCCTGCCTAGAGGAAAGCAACTTCGTTTTGTGGAGAATCTCAGTACTCCTTTCCTTTGTTCTATTCAGATTCAAGCCAAAATTTCAGGTAGTTGAAATTCCCTAAGAGGCCAGAGATGCAGCCCAGGGAGAGCTGCCATGGGCTGGAGCCACGGTCCCAACAGCCCCAGGAGCCCCAGGCTTCTCCTCAGAGACACCGTGCCAAGGACCTACAAGAGGTTCCTTCAAACTTCTAAAATCAGAAACATCCTCACTAAACAGACTATTTGGCAAAAGGGCAAACTCCATCCCCTAAATATTTTTTAAGTGTTACTACTAAGCAGCTTCATAGATCAATGTCATACAGGAGGGTAAAAAACCTCATGTTTCAGACTAACTTAAAAGAAACCAGATACAATTTTTTTGCCAATGCTGCTTCTGGCCAATACCTGATACATAAGAAAAAGCCATCTGGGGAGGCTGGTGTGGAAAAATCACCAGTAATAGACAGACTAGCAAGAGATTGCACTGCGTACGAGGACACACAAGCACACGGACCGATACACACATAACCAGGAGAGAGGCAGAGACGTTTCCCTTTGTTCTCCATCCCCTGTTTTGTTAAGGCTCTATGCTAATTTCCATGGAATTACTATGGCACATTTGTAAACACACATGAAATGCAGACAGCTCTCTGCAATCACTGCTGTCTTGGGCTATTAAGTATAATATTTAGCTCAGCCAGATGCCACCAGAAGTTCGCCAAGCCCATAAAACAAGCTCAATCACATATTTTTGAAAACAAGAACATGAAGCCATTTTGGAGTTTACGTATATGTTTGTGCATTTGTTTCCTTCCATCTGGCAAATTCCCTCCCAATGCAGACAGCTGAAACCCAAGGGAGGAAGTTTTTGCATGCAGTCACCTCTCGGCAACACCCTCCCAAAACAGGATTGCTGGCAGTCCCCTTTAGCTAGAGCACATTCACACACCACTTCTAACCGCAGAGATGATTAGAGAAGATGCTGTTGCTTTTGACAGCAAAGGAAAACAGGACCCTGAGCTGTCTGCTGGGCGCAAACCTCAAGGTTGGCTGGTTCCCGCATACCACAGAGGCAGCCTTGCAGGTTTTCAGGGTGCTAAAACCCCAGCACCCAACCCCAGCACATTTCAAGCCTCTCTCCCTCTCCTTAAGGCTGCTTGAAGGAGCTTTGCAGAGGGAGGATAACACCACAGGCTCCAGAGCAGCAAATACACCTGCACACTGGCACTCCTCCACCTGAGCACCTCAGTAAGATGCCTCACGGGGCAGAGCCCCTGCATGTGCACAGCCTGAGGCTGGAGATGCCAGAAAGGCATCACAGGACATGCTCTTACGGCTGCAGCTGTTCTGAGGCTCAGGACAGCCCCAGCCCTCTGCTCGTGCTGTAGGTGTTGAACTGAACCTGGCCAAGAGCTCGCATGGTCATTTATCCCACAGCAAAACAGGAAGGCAAAGGATATCAGCATATTAACTCTCTCAGACTATAACCCTAGAGCATATTTGATTACGTCCTGACACAGAAAGTGCTGCAAAGACCAGAAACCTGGAAAGTCACAGGAGGCACCCAAGAGCAGATACACGAGGAGCAGCCAGACTGGCGGGTGGCAGGGCCCAATCCAGCCCTTGTACCAGCTCCAGTAACAGCCACCATCAGCACAGACGGCACGGAACCCAGGGGACAGGTGTGAAGCATTCATCCTTTCAGGGAGAAGCCTCCTTAGCCCCCCCCATGCCTGAGCCCACGGCTTGCTCTGACATTTCCCACCCTCTAGTACAGTGACGCTCTTCCCCTCCACAAACCCAGCCAAGGACTTTCTTTTATATTACCTATAGGAAGCTTTGGGTGGTTTGACAAACATTTAATGACTTTTACTTATATTTTAACAATTCAACCAGCTCTGAGCAGCACAAGCCCCTGCTGCAGCCACACCTGCTTTACCTTTGCATTCGGCGTGTGCTGAAGTGCACCCTGCGTCCCGCACAAGCGCCCGCGGGAGATGCCATCTTCTCACCACGTGTCCAGACCCTGCCTGGTACAACAAAAAACACCTGAGCTGCTGTCCGATACAAATGAGAGTAATGCTCCTAACAACACAAATAGTAAAGATAAAAGTCCAGCAACAGCACATGCAAACAAATCCAGAAAGACAGCCCTAAGGAATATTCCAGCTTTGCCTCAGCCAGAGTTTCCTCTCTGTTTCTCAAGGCTGCATTAGCCAAACCAGTGGCTCCAACACCAACGCACAAAACCGACCGAACAGGAATAAAACAAAGCTCTTGGCAGACAAGCCGGCTACACACGTCGCACCAAACGCCCACCCGTGCCCTGCGTGGCTCCCGCAGCCCAGTTGTTCCCCTCCATTCGCTGCCGAGGGAACGCTCGGTGCTGGGCGAGCCCTGGCCCCGCAGCTGCGAGCGCGGGGCAGTGCCAGGGACAGCGGCTGCCAGTCCCCTCGCCAGCCGTTTTGAAGAGGAGCATCAAGAAGCTTGCAGGGTGAAGCTGGCCAGGGCCAGCACCGCGCACATGTTGCTTTCACAAGCAAACGGGAGATTTGGTTGCTGGGTCTCCAGTTTATCCATGAGGCTGTGAGTTTGAGATGCTTGGCCCTGCCCAGAGCCAGAACACATGTTTGTGGGATATACAAACTGCTTGAAATAGAGGCCACAGAGGACCCATTAGAAATTCAATATTAGCTTTGTAAAATTGCTAATAATTAGCTACAGCTCTTTTCTCCATCACAGCAGCTGGTGACATGAAAGTGATTAAGTTTCTAATGAATAGATTAGGGTTACTGAATATATTAAATAACAAGGTTTTTAATCAACTGTTTATTGATTCCAGAAAGACAGTTCTGATGGCAAAAAAAACACTGGGTAGCAGTGGAATTTATTTATGGGCTAGTGTTCTACATCAGAAATAATTAAAAATAGATTATTTTTCACCAAATCTAGAGCTTTTTTCTCTTTGAGGCAGCTCAATATGGATTAAATTAACTGCAAATAATAAATTAAAGGAGAATTGAAAGCTAAATTCACAGCTGAGAGGTGCTCAGAGTTTGGCAGACAATCTTTGTTTTCACTTGTTGTGACAAAACCAGCCACGTACTTACTGCCTGGATTTAGCCAGCAGAGACAGAAGGTGGATGAGTCAGGCAGAGGCTTTCCCCTGACACCCTCCCTGCCGTCCAGCCACATACGAAGGATCCAAAAGGACCCCATCCCAAAACCCATTTGGGGCCCGGATGGTGTTAATTAACCAGAAGGCAAACCTTTATTCTCACGGGCTCATTTATATGGGTAGCACTAAAACCATTCTCCACCAAGGTGTGATACACAGCCACCAGCAGTGCTCCGGGGAGCGGCCAGGTCTGTGCTCCGGCGCACGGCCCCAGCGAGCTGCCTGCTGCTGCCTGCATTTTCTCCCTTGTTATTCCCCCTCCCAGGTCACTGGATGCCACTGGGAGCAGCGTGAATGTGCTTACAGATCCCTCCTCCTCCCCTAGGAAATTTGTGCGGAGACAAGCGAAAGCCTGGAACAAGACAACAGTCTCACCTTGTAGCACAGTGCTCGGGTGGCAGCCAACAAACCCCCCTGGAAAAACAGAGCTTTCCTGCTTGGTCAAGTCCCTCATCCTCGCTGGGTGCCAGGGGCTACGTGTTGCAAAGCAAAGCATCAGTCAGAGAGTCAATCTCACAGCTGGAAAGACATCTCTGACCAGCAACAACAGCTTCGCACTAAAAAGCTGTGAATCCACTGGTGACATCTCGTGTCCCAGCCCTTGTAAACAAATTTCCCTCTGCTCACTGGAGAGCTTTCCAGTGCTGCCCATCAATCTCCAAGTCCAGCCAGGAGACAAACAAGCACTTTTCACATTGTTTTTAAGCAATTTCCATTCCTGCCACAAAGTGCTCCTGTCAGGTTCAGAGGACCACGGCTGCAGCCCTTCATGCAACGGGATCCAGGATGTCCTGCGGTTTTAATTACCCACAGTGGAAACCAGCCGGAGGAAAAAGAAGAAATGTTTAGGAGCACTAACTTTTTCCATGGCTCCAAAGGGCCGAACAACTTTCTGCCAGTACATATAGCTACCTAGGGGTCTATTATTTTATTAAGGGATATTTGAAGTGCTCCATGACATAAGCAGATCCATAATATATATACAGTGTATACGCATACGGAGCCATTTATAGAGCAAATCTTTCTAGCCCTGATAGTTTATAACGCAGAGGACCTTTAGTCTGGCATTGAACCAAAGCCAAATACTGCATGTGCTGTTTAAATCAACGTAATGCAGAGAAGACATTTTTCTTTGGAGCCACAGTGAAAGCAGGATTCCCTGGACGGTTTTACTCTCGAAATGGCAGCTGTTTGAAGCTGCCGTGCAGGTTTGGATCAGTACAAGCAGTGCCTGTAAAAAGGTCTTGGTGTGCAGAGGGCCATCGAGGGGATCAAAGGGAAGTGATAAATCAGCTTACAGATTGTCGTGTTTGTCCATGGTGTGTTGTACAGTTACCACTCCAGCATACGTGATGTGGATTGGCGTGCAGATATAGCATGTGAAAACAGGCTGGACTCCCGACTTTCACAAGCACCACAACCATGCCACGCGAGTGATACAATCCCTTTCCTCCACTGCTTTTTCTGTCCACTCTGTCTTCATTCCCACTAGGAAGTTAGATACAAAGAAAAATAAAAAACACAGATTGCTAACAATTACCTACTAGGCTTTCCTTGCAGTAATGTCACAGCTTTAAGATCAGACACCTGAGATGTGTCTTCTAGCTCTATAGCCCCCAAATCTGTAATATTAATAACCTATATATGATACCAACACTGCAATTACACATTTATGCCATGTAACATGACAGGTAACCATGTATTTAATCCTAGACAAGTAGATGGAAGATCACCTATGTTTCGAAGCCCAAATACAATTTGATCAAATGTTTCCTTATTTCATCCTGCTGAGTCTCTGCATCTTCGCTCTTAAATACAGGAGGGGTGACGCAACCAAACACTCACCATTTCGCAGTTCAGGCCCCTCGGATTTCAGCATGGGAGCTGACGATTGTTAGAAAACTACCTACCAGATATGCCCACTAAACATCCTCTCTGTAAGCATAAACCAAAATGTGCACGCATTGTGTACATGAGGCTTTGGTGGGAATTTTACAAGCCTAAATGCTCATTATAGGATGTGAAATTTCAGCTTCAAGATCTGTCTGAACATACCGATAGTGCCTGCACGCTTGGGACAGCTAACACCTTCAGCCTGCCTTGCTGCAGCTCTTCATTTCACTGCTCCCTCTGAAGCTGGCCTGTGCACATGTAACACAAGATTTCAATGTCCTTTGGAGTCGTCCTGAGTTTTTGTTCATTGTGCCCTTCTGAGCAGGATGCTCGGGGAATAAACAGCTCCGCCTTCTGCCCCAACCCCAGCCAGCTGCTATTCAAGCATTTGTGCCTTGTAAGTATCAAAGGCAGCTTTTAGTTTGATTTTCCAGACAATTAACACCGAGATACCTGACCCCTCGGACAGAGGAGATACGCCTCAGAGACATGATGGGGTCTGAGGCATGGAAGTTCACAGTCGTGTATAAAACCAGAATCAGATCTGTAGAGCTGTTTGCATTTACCACTGCCAAATGGTAAATGCTTCTCATTTAAAGGGATGGCCACTCTGTTGTACGGTTACATGTTTTCCTTAGCTTTCTTCCTTATTTCTTTAACTTTTGTTAACTGCAGTTCAGAGTGCTCTCTGTCTCTATACGAAGATTTTCCTTTGTGTCCAGGTACCAAACCAACAGCCTCCGCAGCCATCCATGCCAATCTCAGCAAGACAAAACATGTTTACTTGCCCCTGAGGTTTTAATTCAGAAAAGCCTTTAGGTCTTCATGAAACTATGAGATTCACAAGGCTTCCCCAGCCCTTCTTACCTTGGATACTTGGGGAGGAGGGGGAAGAGTCTGGAGCATGGTCCTGCCAGCAGGGTTTCCCCAGGGGCTGCAGGGCACCTCTGGGAAGTCAGAGGTGTGACTTGGAGTATGCTTTCTAAGCCAGGACAGAAGAGCACTCTGAGCTGAACTGCAGTGAACACGTAAGGGTTGTAAGAGCTGAAAAACTTCCAACAACTAACAGAACAAGCCCAAGAGGAAAAGGCATCTCCCCCACATACTAGGACTGCCACGGAGAGCAAGTCCCAGTTGGCATCAGCAGCACTCCATGAAATAAATGAAGGTGCCTTCGAGGCATCCTTTTCCATCACAGCATCAGCCCTTTTTCTCTCTCACAGTCCCAGAGAGAAATTGGCTCACCCAAGGTGAGGTGCTCAAGGCTGCCCTTATCGCTGTGAAAGCACTAACAGAAGCCACATTTCATTTGTGCTTCCCTCCCAAGCCCTGAACGCTGGTCTTTTTGTACATCAAAATTAAAAGCAACTCCTCAGAGTCAGTATCTCTATTGCTTTCACTTCTCCTGGTGCATAGGAAGTGTCACAGGTGAAGAAACATATCTTCCTGGTCTTAATCCTCAAGTATATTTTTAATTTACCCCTACGATGAATTGGCCAGAGTAAAGCTGGGCTCACAGGCATTACTCAATACATGGGAGAAACTCCGCAAGCATGGAAACCGCAGCAGAACATTCCATGGGGAAGGGGAGCGCGGTCACGGGCAGTGGAAAAAGGGGGCCTGGACTCTTCTGTGGTCACATCCCAAAGACAGCAGTCTCTTCTCTGAGCCTTACGAGACTGGGTAATGAGACCTACGACATCCTCAGATGTCTGATAACCAAAAGTGCATAATTAATATCTAGACTTTCCACCTAAAGCACACTGTGTGGGGGCAAGTCCTTGCCCTTGAATCACACTGATCATCTTGAAAACACACCCGCACACACCCTGCCCGCTCCCCACTGTGGTTTCTGAGGGCTAAGGAAAGCCATGTGCCCCGAGGCAGCCAGCTCACCAGCTGCTCCTGCAGAAATCCTCTCTGCCCATTCTTATCATCTGCAAACTCCCACTCCAAGCTTATTTTATCTTCTGCTAGAGGGCCGGTATCCAGAGCACACTGGCTGGAACACGCGACTTCCTGAGCTAAGCAGCCATCTGGGAGAGCCTTGTTTCCAAGAGGCAGCTGGAAAACCAGTGCTGAGCACCCAGAGAGTTATGCAGAGATCGCACACCCGACTGAAAAGAATCCGCAGCGTGTTCCTGCAGGATCCAACCATGCCGGTGGCCAACTGCACCTTCCTGTAGAGTCCCTACACTGCTAGGCGTACAGGGGCCGTACCACAGGAGATGGCGCGCATCCTGACATGAGGGCACATGAGCTATGGTTTCAACCTCTGAGGTTATGGGGTCACTCCTGGAAGCCACTGAGCATCCAGTTGAGCTCAGCAGGACTACGCTAGATGGCAAAGGTGCACCATAGGAATCATCGTGAAAGCCCTCTCCAAATCATTAGCCCCCCTTCTTTTCTTTCACCACTCCAATTTGATGAGTCCCTGGAAAGAGCAAGGTCAAAGATGAAGAAAGTAGTAAATACTTGTGTTGAGGGAGGCATCATGAAGAGCTTGCATGGCAGAAAGACCACTAAGTTCAAATCCATCCTGAGCATTTTCACCATCTGGAGCAGCACTCACTTAAATAACGTTCCTTGCGGGGATTACCGCATCACCTACAAGCTCAAGTTACAATTTATAATGCTGAAACTACAAGAAAATATAGTGCCAAAGCTCTTCAGAGAAGGCAAGTGTCGCTGGATTGCCCTAGGATAACATCCTGCTCTGCTCTTTCCTCCCTACTCCACATTAACTGCAAGGTACCAGATGTGCATCCACAGGCACATCCCACCACCCATTCACCCGGGTGCCCCTCCTGGCTCCGAGGAGATGCAATTGCACGGAGCCAGGGCGAGGTGCTCGAGGCCACCCTTATCGCACTTAATCTGCGTGAATTCCAGAGAGCCTCTGGGAATTTGAGATTTGTCGGCATTTCCCATCTCACATTTCCTACTGGAAATCCCTCCAGCTGGTGAGATGCTGTAACAGGTACCATTTAGCTAGCTAATGAAATCCATATGTAATTGTCAGAAAGATAATTGACACATTAGGACTCTGAGATTTGCATTTGGCCTTTTGCAGTTTACATCTAGCGATACGGCAGCTGCAGGGATGGCGAATGGATAGCGCCTAACAGTGCTCCACGCCTGCATCTTTTCTTCCCAGATTAAAGTTTTACCTGCATAAAAGGCTGGTTTAATGCGACACAGAGAAAGCTACTCACCTCTCCTGCTGACATTACACTGCTGCATGTCTTCCCTTCTGGAGGATTTCCACTAGGAAAACGCGTGCAGGGAGCGCCCTACAAACATGCTGCTACGCTGAGTTAACCTGAAGTGAGGGTGGATGGGTGGACTGACACAAGGACACAGGCTCAACTGTTCAAGTCATCGCTGAAAGCAGCCACGGCTACACCAGGGCAGAGTAAAGGCTTGCCTCACCTGCTGCTTGGTTAGCCTTGGGTGGCCAGGGCAGAGCTACACCTCACACTTATATATATACAAAGCTGGGTGGAGGCAGGCACCCTTCTTCCTTATCATATCCACCTGCAACTTGCTCCAAGTGACTTAAGTTTTGACTATCCTAAATACTTCTATCATCTGCAAAATGTCACTTCATCTGTTTTGTCCATGGGGGACTCCACTATTAACCTTTCTCCACCAGGAAAGCTTACTATGTATTCCTATCCTTCAGCCAGCTACAAGCCCACGAAAGGACTCGCCTTTGCCTCCTGCCATAACTTTGAGCAAGAGCCTTTGATGAGAGAACTCGACAAAAGTTTTCTGGAAATCCAAGTATGCTCTGCAGTCTGGATAGAGCTCCTGGTGGAAAATGGCCAAAAAATGCAAATTCTATGCAATCATCTAAAGTATATTTTCCATAGGTTGAGCATGAACATCCCTCGGTAGAGGGAAAGCCAAACCTACCACGTGGATCTTTACATCCAAGGCTGTTGGTTCAGGCCAAGGTATGACTTTAACGGAGATCCTCTGATTTTCTGTAGAAGCCTTGCAACGTGTGGATGTGTATCCAGACAACCACAACACTTTTGGGCTAGGATGCCATCTGGAAATCATTATAAAGCACAGACTTGCTCATGGGATTTCATGCACTTCCCGCCCGACATGGGAACAGCCTGTTCCTCATTGTTCGGCTGCTTCTGTTCCTCAACACATCAACTACAGACAGGAGAGACTGAGCAAGTGTCTCCATGCTGTGAGGTGCCTTTTTCTTCCTGTCCTTTTAAATCACCCGTCTCCAGTTTCCAGCACAGTAATTCTCCCCTTTGGCATTTTGCGAGGAGCATCCCTCCTGCCTGCGTAGGTCGATACCGCACACTTGAGCATGCACAGCGCTCTGGGACCAGGGTGGTTTGCAAGTTCTTCGCTGGGGCCTGAAGCCAACTAGAATAGGGAATTTTGGTTTTTCAGGCCTTTTCTGTGTGTGTGTGCGTGTGTGTGTTTAAATGTATTTTGCTAAGCACAGAACAACACAGGGACAGCACAGAATATAAACTTCTTTCCTCTTCTAATTCATTCCACAAACTAAACAGGATCTGTAGCTTTCC
>VXAL01013338.1:169121-233183 GCA_013399475.1 Chauna torquata | reverse complement strand
TTTTTTTTTTTTTTTTTAAGTATTTTACACCAATAGAGTTATCCTCTTGCAGGGAAAATAAGCTGTACCGGTGCAAGTCTTCACACTGTTATAATTATGCCAACACAATTCTGAATGTGCACACAGGTATATCAGTTTTTAAAAAAATCAATTTTATCCACTGTAACTATATCAAACATTAGCCAGAATTAATCAAATGAGCAACGAAGGGGGAGAGGAATCACAGCTCAATTTGAGCATATTTATTTACCAGTAGAAAAGCAGTCAGGAAACAATTCTCCCTTTCCAGAAGAGTCTGAGATTCCCACACAGAATCAGACAAGAAGTTAGTCTCAAAAATCTTCAGGTGCTGAAATACAGGAAGGAGATGGAAACTTCACTGGATGAATAAAAACATGAGGTTGTTTTTGTTTTGTTTTAAATCTTTATGGTGTTTGTTTTTAGGCAAGATGCAAATTTCAGCCAACACTGGCTTTTGGAAATCTATTTCAGAAAGCATTGACTCAGGCCATTTAGGAAGCTAAGCAAATACAGGAGAAGTGATGTCCTTGCAAGGATATATCCTGGTTAAAAGCTAGGAAACTGGGAATAAATGGTCGGCTCTTGCAAGGGAGCAAGGTCAGCATGGGAGCCCTGGAGAGATCTGTGCATTAAAAATGCATGTTCATAAATGACCTGGAAAAGGGCGTGAGCAGTGAGGTGAGAAAGTTTGCTGACAATACTAATTTTGAGAGCATCGTGATGAACTGCAAAACAACTTTACGATACAGTGACAGGTAATAAAACAGCAGAGGAAATTCAATGCAGATAAATGTAAAGGGACATGCATGGGAAAAAAACACAATCTAAACTTCCTATATAAAATGATGAGCTCTGAGCTGACCATTACCACACAGGAGCAATACCTTGGGGTTGTGACAGATGGATCTGTGAAACATCAGCGCATTACACAGTAGCAATTAAAAAAATCCATCATTAGAAGCTATTAGGAGTAAAGAACAAACCAGAGAATACCATGATACCACAGTATAAACACGTCACCTGCATCCTGATCACTGCATGCAGTTGTTCCCTCATCTTAAAAAGGATATTGTGGAATAGCAAAAGGTCCAGTGAAAGGCAAGAAGGCTGATCAGAGGCAACCACAGCTCCCATATGGGAAAGGCCAAGCAAGCTATGACTCTCCAGCCTAGAAAAGTTAACTATAGGAGGAAAGACCAAAAGCCTATGAAACTACACGTGACATGGAAAGGTGGATACCGTTCATTCCCTCTTCCAATACAAGAATTTGGAAACAGCATCAAGTGATGCTGTAAGGAACCAGGCTCCAAACCAGTGAAGATTACTCTACCCTGAATATATTAAGCCTCACTTTTACAGGAGGTTGTGGATATTGAAAGTTTACCTCGAATAGCTGGACTGACAGCTTTCAGCACTGGTTTTCTGGAGCCACTGCTGAGCAAGACAGCAGAAAATGAGTCCTGAGGACTCTGTACAGCAGCAAGCAAAAGCCACCTCTGTTCCTTCTCTTTCCTTTATTTCCAAGATGTTTTTTCCTTACAGTATATTTTTTCTCCTCATTAATCTTTTCCCTCACAATCAATCTTTTCTCATTTTCAGACCAAAACCAATTCTGTAGGGATTCATTACAGTTGTTGTTATTTTCATGGGACAGCAGCCGTGCTGAGTGCTAAGTTAATTAGCCATCACCTCCCACTTCCTCTGCTTAGAGCAGGTTGGAACAATCGCTCCTTTTTAAGTCCATCATCATGCCCACCATCATCAACCTGCTCAGGGGAGACCCAGCCAGTCTAGCAGGGGGTAAGAAGGAACCCTGAGGAGTCTTTGCAGTGGTATTTTTAAGGTCAAGGCCTCTACAACAAGGGCATGCTGTCACTGTGTGTGTCCATTCATAGGTTTATAAGCTTTGGGGTATAAAGTAGAGGGTACAGCAGCCTTTGACAGCACTGATGCAGAACAAGAAACAAGGTGGATACAATCCCCAAGGCTTATGAAAGACGTTCTTTTCCTGTAGATTACAACTACGTAACTAGTAGAACCAGAGATTGGGACCTTCTTGTCTTTCTTTCGGTTTATTTTATTCTTTAGGAATGAGCAAGCGTCTGGTTTGCACAGGCAATTCTAAACAGAAAGGAGGGTGTTTGTGGGGCAGCCCTCAGGCTGGACAGTGGGCTCTGCTGAAATAACAGCAGTAGGACCTCTGATCACTCTCCGAATGACCTGTTTTCCTGTGTCAAATCCTGGCATCAGCCTGAGTTTCAGTATGCTGAAGGTCCTTCTCCAACTCTTTCTACATTTCACTGTTCTAGGTTCCTGCACTGAGTTCAGCCCTGGGTCAAGTTCAGATACAGTTCACATCTCATCAACCCAATGACATTTCAGGCTTCCTGGTAGCCACATTTGTCAGCTTTCTTGTGATAAGAATATTTCTGATCATTGCAGTTAGCCTTTATCCACAGCCAAGAAAATGCCTCCAGCAGCATCTCCAGCAAGCAAGTCTGGTCCACGTTCTTCCATGTTGCGGCTGATACTAGAACAGGGGAAAGTTTGGAGCTAGAAGAGACCAGAGTGGCATTGCTGAACTTGCCTTCAGAGTATCAGAGTGATCATCTTGGCCATAATTATCAATATTATGTCCTCCTTCTCTAAAGAAGAGCTCTCTCACCTCTGTAGCTTTCCAACATTGACAAGTATCTGTGCTACCCTCCCATTGCTCCTTGGAGCAGCCCCAGGTACCTGCAGTCTAGATGAACGACAGAAGATGTTGAAGATGCATTTGCATGTTTCCAGAGGCAGCAGCGGCCAAATTCCTCTGTCCCTATGGGGAGAGGAGTATGAGGTACTTGTACTCCAATGTGGCTGTTTCTGCTTCCTCGCGGAGAATGTTCAGGGCACATCAGGGCATTCCCCTGCAGATCTGAAAGCAGATCTTCCAGGGCTGCTGTCTCTCCCAGGAATAGATTCCTGACCTGACCTTACCTTCCAGCAGAGACCACCGCTGTGAAATAAAATATGACTTTTGAAGTTGTGTTTTTATGATCTATGAAATCACCCGGACCTCTTAGGTAAATAAATTCTGAATATGAAGCTGACCTCTTAGCTTTTAGCATATCAGTAAAGCCTTGAGGTTTTTCATTAAGCTTAAATAACATCTAAAAAGGCCCTGTTTTCTAGCCTTTCTTAAAAATCCCAAGGAGGTAAAGCCTCGTGGTAAGTTTTGCTTCAAATATCAGCTGGAGATACAACTTCAATAAGCGTAGTATCTTAACCGCAGAATGCCAGAGGCGAGCAGTGCTATTCACACAAGGCTTTTGTAACATGTTATTCCACTGTGTTGCCTATCTTGCCCCTTAAATACTTAATCTTAGCGACTGGTTTCACAGCTCCAACTGATCTCAGGCAATTGGACTAACAGCCTAGACCCAGACAGGGAGGAGCACCAAATTCAACTCCTCGGAGTCCTGTTCTATCAGTCACCAAAACCCTACCAGTATGACCACAGCCCAGCCTGGCATCACACAGCCAAGGGCCACAGAGACAAGCGGACTAACCAGAAGAGGAAGGACAATGGTGAAAACTAGATGCTGAAACAGTCATTCAAGGAAGACTGTCTTCGGTCAAATGGAAAAGCAATGCATCAATCCTGTCACTTTTTACAGGCAATATTCCAGGACAAAGGTTGAGAAATTCAAAATCCAAATGAACTACAGAATTCACTAACGCAAGACGTTCTTGAAGCTACAGACTCAGCAGTAATTGAGACAGTATTTCATATTACTTACGAATATAAAAAAGATCTGAGGAATTCTAGAAGTAATATCAAACGCTGCTAACACCCAGCCTTAATCCCTCGGGAAGCATGAGCTGCAAGTCCCAGAGATGGGACACAAAGCTGTATACATCTGATTTGTCCAATCTGCCCAGTTGGTGGCATCAGCTTCTCAAGAGAGATGAGTGTAATGAGAAGTTCAGTGACAGGCTTTATCAACGGACTAACTTCACGCACCCACCACACTGATTTCTAGCACCTCTTCCTTGTCTCCAGAAAATGGATAGCATTACCTGGAGGGGAAAAATCCAGCTGCTGCCAGAACAGTATCTAACTGTTCCAAAGAACTGAGGTTAAATACCTCACTGGTACAAATCACCACAGTTTCCCTGAAGGTAGTGCCAACTTGTCACTGCCCAGAAGCAGGTGAACAGGGGCATAGTTTGGAGTGGTTGGATTACAGTAGCTGGTCTCCCTGTGTTCCTCGAGCACTCTGCAATTCAAGCCCATCGACATGAACAGGAAGTCTCCTACTGACTTCCCTTGCACCTGAATCAGCCTCTACCTCTCCACCTCTGATGGAAGCAGGCAGTTGGCAAATCCTCTCCCCTTCCTCCGTGAGCCACTTGGTTCACATTAACTATAAAAGCCACATAAGCCTACAAAGGAATGATTCATAGGGAGAGGCAGAAAACAAGGAATAACAGTTCTTACGCAGCAAAGTCTTTATTAGGAGACTGGAGATGAGGAGGTCTCGGCACTGCCTGGAACATACCCAGACTTCGCAGGATCCATCTATCTTTCAGTATGATGTAACCAAGCGCACCCATATGCCAGCTGGTTTGTGTAAAGGCTCTATTGCCCTCCATCCATTCCCCCACACCCTGGTACAACACTCTCCCAGCCTGCTGAGCTCACTTCCCCTCATAAGAAGGATTTTTGATGAAGTGGAGCAATGGTAACCACATGGGCTTATTCACCTTCATCCAAGTCATCTGCTCCAGCAGGCCTGTGCTCAGAGGATGCAGGATTTTACACATTGGCTTGTAAGGACCTGGCCACTCAACGAGTACACAGCCTGGATGGAGCACACCTTGCCACCTGCATCATTTCATTTCATTTTATTTTTTTCAAAGTATCTTCATAGTCAATTTTCATTCTCTTTCCATTTGTTGACTCAGCTGCACTCACAGCCTGAGGGGATGGACCTAGCCTCACGGGGCCCTCAGTCAAGCAACTCAGTCATTGGTAACAGCTGGGGTTGCTGTGGGTCTGAGAGGCTTCCGTACATAGGCTCTGGGATAAGTAGAGAAAAAAATCTCCCCAGATAGAAGGCCAAAAGCATCTCAGCCTCATAACATTGCCACATCTGGGATTTCTACATTTCCTCCACCTACTTGTCCTTTAACCTGTGAAAGGAGGGCTAGGAGGAGGCTGGTAGCATAGCCAGAGCTAGTAATGTGGAACCAGGGACCAGTTATTAGGGTCAAATAACAATTTGTTACTAGTTACTGGCACCTCCTGTCATCTGCCTGATCAGTGAGGTATCCTGGACATTATGCTAACCATAACCTTTTTGTTGCCTTCTATTTTTAAGACTCCCTGCAATAAAACTTAGCTGTTATTCAATTGAAGGTGTTGTGCGAGGCTATTCTTGGTGCAGTCCTCAGTCACAAACTATTCCCCTTCCAATTCGTTGGAGTCTCCATTGTATTTCTAAGCAGCCTGCAACATCCTGGGCATTTCTATGGGTTGGACCACTCATCTACGTTATATTCAGCAAAGATATTGTCATGGCTTCAGTTTACAAAGGGCTGCAAATTCCTAGCATATTTTCTGCACAAAGATGTTCCTCTTAGTCACCTCAAAAAAGCCACTTCAGCTGTACCTGTGCTTCAGTAACCAGAAATGGTAGGCTGGAAGACAGAACAGACATTCTGGAAGATATCTGAAATTCCCTAATGAAGCGTCTTCTCTGGGCCTGATGAGATCCTTGATGTCCATGAAAAAGTTTAGCAGATTACACACTCTAATGTGTACAGCATTAACATACGGCTAGCGTAACCCTCCCTGAGCCACTTCTGTTCAGGCACCCTCCACCTTGCGCAAAGAGCTCTGCAAGCACGACATGCATAATTCATGGGTACAGAGTAATTATTTATCGGTTAATAAGCTCAGTAGACTTCTAGGAGGTATATGCTTCTAGATTTAGTACTAGCACACCCCATGAGACAGCCAGTGAGTCTCTACTGACCAAGCAGTCATAAGTCAGGTTGGGATGTGTTGGCCTTCTTGGAACAGGCTGATTCTCAATCTCGATAGCTGTCTCATTTTCCTACATTTTTCCTTCTAGCTTTATACCTTTTAATGTCAGCAGTTTCCCTCTTGAATCCTCCAGTCATTATCTCAACAATTACACTGTGTTTTTCCTTTTCCTATCTTGCACGCCTTTAGCTGACAGACTTTCTCACAGTTCAGAAACAATTTTCTCAGCAAAACCGAGCCAAGGTCATGCAGCTGTGCTGCACCAAACCAGGCCTTGGGTCTGAGACAGCTGAAGTCCTGGTCTGTAGGTTACATTGGTTCATCTTGGCAACACAGGGCTCATTTTTCTGGGTTACAAAGATCCCCACCAACTCCCCAGGCAGAAATCCCGCTTTGTCATTTGAGTACTCTGTTTGAAGGGTGAGCAGCCAGCACAAAGCCCCGAGGGCCAGCCTAAGGCTAGGCTAAATCACACAGCAGCACGTCCTCCAGCATGTGAAGGAGAGCAGGAGGAATAGCTGCTGCCTGCCAAAGACCCAGCCACCAGACCCACATACTGCACAGGACGGGTTACACCAGCACACGCCATGTCCCACCACTGCTCCCCATCGCTAGTGAAACATTAGCGAAGAAAAATAATCATTACTTCCTCAAGTCTTTAGTGTTGACCAAGGAAGGATGTGTAATTGCCACCAAAAAGCAGCAACCACTGAGCATCTGTGAGGTCAGCAGCTGCTGCCTGAACGCACTTCTTAGGAAAAGCAAAAGAAAAGAGGGGCAGAGCTCTCAGTGCTCTGTCCTCCAAAAGAACAGCTGGGAGCCAGCCCCAGGGAGTGCTGCACTGAGCCTCCTACGCCACAAAGGCCACAACTGCATCTGCAAAGGAAACTACTTCTAGTTGAGGGCTGGGGGATACCCACCCCAAAACAGGACAGGCCTGAGCCAGGAAGAAGCATCATTTTCACATCTAGCTCAGTGGAAAGATCTAGAGGCAGGACAGGGAGAAGGGATTCCTGGGAAAACACTGATGAAAGTGAAATGAGTTTGGAAAAACAAAGAACCAAACCCTTCCTGTCAAAAAGGAACTGTTTTTTTTGTCAAAAGTATGTTACCTTTCCCAGGAAAAAAAAGTTTTTGCAATAACAAGCTAACATGTCTCAGTAAAATTTTAGTTCAGTACGAACAACCTTCTACTGAGAAGCAGTTTTAATGGACAGTTCTCAGTCAGCCCTATCTAACCATTTAAAACATCTGACAGAACATATTTTAAAGAGCAGCAGTTGAATGAAACTGACTTTCCTCCTTCTCTTCATGAGCACCAACGGAAGAGCACAAAAACTCCATCACCATTTCTCATTTTATCCCCTACATTCATCACACAATTAACTGCAAGTAGCAGTCTGCGACTTCAATCTCCATCTGCGAACCAGTCCACGAGTTTCTGTGAGCCAATCCATGACTTCATTACTCAAAGCTGCTCACCCCAGAGCTGGAATGAATCATTTTCATCCAATGGACTGTCGACTGCAGTGTTTGCTCTTCATTACCCACGGTGTGAGACTGCTCATACAAGTTGCACAGTGTCACTTCTACCACCTCCGTGGATAACAGACCTTCTGAGGGCAGAAGGGAGGAAACAATCCTTCTTGTCCTCTGAAAGGAAGAGAGTACTTGTGCATGAACAGAAGAACAGTCACCCCACAACAAGGCATACAAATAAGAAAGCATTCTTACAGCTGCATGAACGGCTACAGGTAATTAGGATGATCAGCCCTAGGCAACACAACTGATGTCACTACTGGAAAAGAGATGCAGTCATCAGCATTGTCTTGTGACAGTGAGAAATTCACCTAAACACAACTGAAACAGAGCCCAGGGTATCCAATACAGAATAACAAGGTGAAAGGACTCCAGTACTACTGCAAAAACGTCTCACAAATGCAGCTTACATTGTCACTAACATCAGGTTATAATCCAAGACATTTAACTGTTAGACAGGATGTTTAACACAGGATGAGCTTTTTGTATTTCCCTGCTGCAACACAAACAGCATCCTTTGGGTTCATCCCATTGCAAGGACTTCTACGGCTCTTGGCACTCATACTATGCTTGTCACCAACAGCTCTCTCTTACTGTATTTTCTGTCCTTGGAAAGTTTCATTTTTATCAGCTTTCAGGTAGCAAAAGCTGTATCCCCTTGAAGGGCTCGTGATTTGAAACTTGACATTAAAACGCCAATCCTAGGGACCTACAGCAAAGCTGGAAGCAACCTGGGCCAGAAACTGGACTGTAACTCAAGGGAGCAATGAGTCACTTGAGATGTAACCAGCAGTCAATATTTGACAAGCTAACCTTCTCAGAGAAAAGTGAGTTTCTAATACACCTGCTCCAGATGAGAGTGTCAAGATTTAAATAGGCATCAGATTTGCATAATACCCTTACGATTAGCAGCACTACGCCAAAGCCCTGCAATGCATGAAGGATTTATTTCATGTCTCATACATTTCTGTATTCCAGAAGAGGCCATTCATCATTGTGCCAATACTTCAGAGATTTCACTGAAAGCTCCAACAGCTCTAGATTATCAAGGAATTATATATTTTTCCCTGCTGAATAATCATTCCCAGAAGCCTGCTAGAAAAAAAATTCCCACTTTCATCATGTAGATTAATGACACTGCAAGAGATGACATTCACTTTTAATGACTGCACAGCCAAAGACATTGAAACCCCTCTTTTTGACCAGCTGAATGGATCTGTTCATTACTGTGCAATTACCAGATATGCACTCAACATCTTAGACAGATCTTCATCAATACTCTGGCTATGTACATCCTCTAAGAAAGAGAAAGATTCCAAGAGTTGTTCCACTGTATCACCATAATTAGAGATTCAGCCTGCTTTAGGGACCATAAGAATGGATATCCCCCCTCCCATGGCCTCCTCCCATTCAGCATCCTACTCACGGGTCATATCCATGCTGCCAGCAGCACGCATACAACCTGCCTCTGGGACCCCGCACCAACATAGCCACGTCCTCAACGCAGGTGTCTGCGAGGTCTCACTATTGACTTCCTTGGCACTCAAGCTGGCTGACAAGGACAGGAACACGTCCAGCGGTTGGCAGTGAATTTAACCCAAGTTTGACTATTTTGTTTGTCAGAGAAATCCTGGAAAGCCAACACCAGCTCAAAGCTTGTGGACAAGTGGGATATTAAGAGAGTCGGGACCTTGTATCTCAGTGGTTTGGAGGGCTTAACTCTCCTTCAGCTCCTCTTGAAACTGTCAGGCTTGGATATGATGGTGATGAGCCTACAAAACTTTCCTGTAGAGATCGACAGATCAATCGACCCAGAAGCTACATGAAATTTGTACCATCTGGAAAGAGCTCTGTATGCATTATCTTACATTTGGTATTCTGTGAATAATCTTTAAATCCCCAGCCTCTGCTTTGATACACATGTGGTTTAATTCAATCAGATTTCCTTTAATAGGGAAGTGATTTTCAGGGTGCAGGGATCATGTCAAACAGTGATGTTCAGAGTGGGAAAACCGTTTGATAAGGGGAAGAAGGTTACTGTAAATCACAAAAAAACCTGTACCATTGCTGCTGGAATCACAGGAAGTTATTGCTGTGTTATTCGTTTCCTCCAAATCTTTTGCTGCCTCTGCAAAGAAGCCATTGGAAAAAAGAACTACTACCAAAAGTATGCTTACATTTTAAAGGGATGCTGTCAATGACTGTGAACAGAAAACATACAAAAATCTCAATATTACCATCACTCTCACTTGCGGTATCTGTTAACACTTGAAAACACTCTGAAGAGTAGTAACTAAACATGCACAGTCACTAAAAGGATGCCAGTCCATGGAATGGATTACTCTGGGGGCTTCCTTGGTCTTCAGTCTTTAGCCTGAGCATTAAAAATGACCTTGCTTATGCGGCTCATAGGACCCTGCTGCAGGATCACAGGCCTGTGCCACTGAACCCAGTAACGTCTGAGCCCAGTAGCCTGTTCTACCCAGATCCAACAGTAGGGCAGAGCTTTAAAAAGCACCACATACATGAAAGTAGGTGCAAGACACCCCAAGAGAAAGATTGAGCTTATAGCCTGCTATAGCCTTTAACAGGCACCCAGGAATCCAGCTGAAGTACAAACATTTTGAATACTCCCAACTATGGGAAAGAATTCCTGCATTAGACACCAAAGAACCCAAACCCAAGACATGGATCTGCAGAAAAGGAGCATTCTCCTTCTCAGATGGATTTACTTTTTTTTCCCTTATTGCTTTTCTGTACACTGACAGAGATGACATGGTCAAACAGCTTTGCCAGCAGCAGGAACAGAGGGGCAAAAGGATGCTCTGTCCAGAGCTGTCTGCTCCGGTCCATTCACCCCCAGCTGCCCTGCAGAGCTGGGTTAGTCCCACCTTCCCACAGCAGCTGTGACCAGCCCTGCACACCACCTTCCCAATGGCACGGACAGAGATGCCACAATGTCTGGTAAAGTTTGTTCACTGAAAAACACAGGTTCTGGTTCATCAAAACTATTCACAAATCTGAGCCAGATTTAGAGAGCTGTTTCCTCCCTCTCCCAAAACAGCAATCGAGGAACAGCAGCATTCAGCACAGCCACCTTCAACACTGAACCAGCCCACTTTTGTCACAAGGTGACACGTCTCTGAAAACACATGGAGAAGGAGCAAATGCACCCAAGTCATACAGCAGCCTGGAGCTGGTCAGGGGGCTGGCTCCAGCTCCACAAACCCCAGCCCTGTGCCCCAGGCTGGATGACTTCATCTCCCCTCACTACACTCACTGGTGCAGAGATCCCAGCAGGGCTGGTCGGCAGGACAGCTGCGCACTGATTTACAGTAGGAAGACCCTTTGGTAGAGCAACAATTAGAAGTGTAATCATTTTTTAAATGAAAACTGATCCAAACCTGACAGGGATGCCAGCACAGACTGAGAATCCCAGAGGGCTTCCTTGGGAGACTTCTGGAATTTCCTGCTTCTGGACCAATTAGGAACAGCACAAGAGCATAATGATATATTCTGATGACAATGGGCCATATTACTCATCATTTTGCTTTTGGCCTGGAACTTGGAATTATAGAGGAAATAATGGGAAGAAGAAACTTTTTTTTGCACTTAGGTCTTCTCAAAGACTCTTCAGGGAGGTAGGAGTGTTGTTCTTCCATCTGCATTCTCTCACCCATCCCGTCTTTATAGACTCTCACCTGGCAAATTGCATATGTTTCTGGAATATGTTCTCAGGAATTTGAGTAAGGGATATTACAGTTATAAACACGAACATCCGCACTGCCTGGCAGACAGTGCGTTCACTGTGTTCAAGGGAGAATAAATCAGACATTTCAGAAAGCCTCAAAAAAAAGGAAAACTCAAGGGGACATTGATCCACATGGATTAGGTGGTTCTCACTTAAAATTTCTGGGCACCTTGTAACCTTTCATATATCAACACCATCAATAACCCCAGGAGACAGGTAAGAGCTGTTATCCCCACTGCTCTGATGAGGGAACTGAGACAAGAAGAATGTGTGCTCAACACAAACCAACATCTTGAATGTTGACCTTCTCAGCCCTCGATGGATACCTTCACACCAGGCAAGGCTTCCTC
Source organism: Chauna torquata (assembly GCA_013399475.1). Classification (NCBI taxonomy): domain Eukaryota; kingdom Metazoa; phylum Chordata; class Aves; order Anseriformes; family Anhimidae; genus Chauna; species Chauna torquata. Next base: position 221,488 of record VXAL01013338.1, on the reverse strand, counting down.
TGAGTTGTATTGAAGCTTAATGAGTACTAAATCTGTCATTGCCTCAGTTTGAGCTGGAAGAGGTGGTTCATGCTGACTATCCTGCCATTCCCCATCCATTCGATGCTGAACATTGCACAAGGGTTCCAACTCTGACGACATTGTGGTTCCCACTGCTTGTACTACCCAAGCGAGGACTCAGGTCCCATGTGTTTGGTACTGTACATCCACATATAAAAAATAAGCCAGTCCTTACAATTAAGAAAAGCAAATAAAAAATTAAGCCAGAAGGGAGCCCTGAAGGTATCCAGTCTAAGCCCACGCAGGGCTGTCTCCAAAGCCAGACTAGGCTGCTCAATTAAGTTTTGAAAACCTTCAAAGATGGAGACTTCATGACCGACGAGACCCTGTTGCACTGCTGCACCCATCCTCCCTGAGTTGAAGTCATTAATCGCTGCCACTATTTTTTAAACCACTGGTGGCCAACTCCTTTACCTTGGCCAGCTGCATAGCCTCCCTCCCACCCACAGCACGGTCACCCTGTACCCATACACTGACTGCAGAACTTCTGGTGCTGGGCTGAGCAGCTCTCCTTCCCACCAGCCCTATCAACTCTCCTCTTTTACACAACAGGCCCACGTCTAGCCTGATGATGGGGAAAAAGGGATGATGCCCATAGGAAAGGTAACTAGGAGCTGGCTGAGGCCAGCCAGTATCATTTATACAGCCCACTCCTCGCCTGTGCCTGAGAGGCCCTCAGGAAGGCAAGTGGCTGGGAGTGGGCTCCCGGCCAGAAGAACAGTCCTGGCAGGCCAGATGCAGCTCATGAGCCAGAGGCTGGGCAGCCCAGCTTGAGACTATTAAACAGTGAAATCTCATCACTGTTTATGGCCCAGTCCAGGCTCACACGCAAGCCCTGTATCCCAAACTCCTGACCCAAAACATAGGCAGCAGGTTTTCAAAATCTGGACCTGAGCCCACAGCCGAATTTTGCAGCTCTGGCCACCTTATTTCACTGGTGCTTTTGCATTTCTGATGTCAATATCGTTTTAGGTAATAATATGTTTCAAGTCAATTCACTGTCTGGCCTTCATGCACATACAAAGTCTGACAGCCAAATAAAGAAAAGAAACATATATTTGATAGATTTAAAAGCTGTTTCCATTTGGATTTCCTTTTAATGGAAACATTCTGTTGGTCTTTGGTTTTGTAGCAGTTGGGGGGGGTGCTGGACTTTTTTTTTTTAAACAGAACATAATTTAGTGGCCAAATTTGAATTAATGGGGTCCTGTCAAGTCCTTTGAAATACTGCCTTGGAAAACTACAATTAAGTGTTTCAAAACAATATGACAGACACTAAAGTGGATACGGAAGATTGTTGAAATGGTCTCCATTTGGCCTGGCTTTTGCAAGTTCCAGGTTTTTTTTTTTTTAAGCATGCTTTTAAAATATAAAGTACATGAAAATACAGAAGCCTCACATGCAGATGTCAACACATGAATAACTCATACGTAGTTGCCATCTACTCAAGAACAGCACCGTCTACCTGGAGTGGGATGTTCAAATCCATAAGCACGTGGCCAAAGCAACAAAGCACATGTAACCCAGCACTGATGGGCAAGTACAAGAATATTTACATGCACACTTCTGCACACACTATTCGACACTTCAGTGCAAGTATATAACAGCAGAGTAGCACACCCATCATGTCAGCAGCAATAAAGCAAGCCACCGAAGAATACAATCCCCAAGGAACAGAATATCACTCAGTATTCAAGGGAGTTGGAAAGTACCACCAATGGTAGAGAAATGCAGATAGAGAAATCTGCATGATTCATTTGTCTGCAAGCACTTACCATGATTCTTACTGAAAAATTTCATTTTGATAGATCCATATTATTACAAGCATTTGGCAGAGAACAAAATGCCAATGAAGTCATTTCCCTCCCTCTCCCCCTTGAATGACCGATCAGGAGCTTTGCTGCTCCAAAGGACAGCAGAGCCAAAAATCCCTCAGCAGCAGTCTGCCATGGAGAAACATTCAGGATGGTCTTGTGCCACTTAGCGACGCACACGCCTAGCCTTTGTGTTAGCAGCACATGGACAAACACATAAATCAGAAGCACCAAACTTCCCCGGGAGCCACTGTCCACCTAATTAGTGCAAGGAAAGATTCTACCCAAATTCCACCACACAGGAAGATTTCCAATTCTGCCCCACGTTTTCTGTTATTCTTTGATTATACTGACATCTAAAGGTCATCAAATTAACTGTGCTAAGCTTCCTGGCCTGACACTTCCACCTTCCCCCCACCTCTATCTGGCCTCACCTCTAAAATCAATGAACACTTGCTACATTGTTAAGAAAAAAGGAAAATTGATAATATAGTAAGAAAATCTTTCACTGGGTTGGGTTTTTTTGTTGTTTTTTTTTTTTTAAAGGACTTACTGAAAAAATGTTAGAAAATCTTAAAAATCCACTGGTACATCTGAAGGCTCAGAAAGACAACATATTGCCTATCCTACCTCAAAATAGTGGACCTGATCCTAGATTTACCTCTATTACACCACTGGCTTCTAAGAACCACCTCCATAGTTTTAGCAGTACAAAGAGAAAAGAATGAGCCATAAATCATAGCTTTCAGCAGTAAATCTTCCTGTTACAATTCCTGATGTCTAGGCTCACTCAGACAGCTGGACAGGTATACTTCACAGGTCGAAAACTGATCTCTACGTCGTATCCTGGGGGACCAAACTGTGACAGAGATATGCCCCCATGCCAGACAGCTGACAAAACACCTACACAAAGCTCCTGGAGTGCCAGGTGAGGAGCAGAGCCAGGGATCCCATCTCCAGCAGGAAAACAGGTGCCGTCCACAAGCATGAGGGCTAACAGGGCACAACTCAATGGAAGATTTCAGAGCAGACGGTGCAAACTGAAGTAATAACAGCCTTTGTAGGAAGCCTAAACTTCACTTAGCAGAGTAAAACATGCATGATGCCCTGCCCTCACTGGGGTTTGTGTATGTATTTGCTACCAGGTGTGAACAGTTGCCTTTCTTAGTGAGAATCAAGCTCTGCCCTTAGCAGGTGAACAGAGGGGACAGATCTGTCTGCACAAGCTGGAATCTCATTTCACATCCAGGTGACAGGCCCTGGAGCACCCTGCAGTCTTTCCCTATGCCCTGCTTGGTGTTACCAGCCTGTGCCAAAAAAAAAGGGGGAGGAGGAATCAAAGCATTTGCCTAAACCAAACATCACACGGCAGGGATGAGATGAGCTTTGTGCATGTACAGTGCTTGATTTCATGCATCCATCGGCTGAACCCAAACCCAGGCTGCTGAGCTGGGCCACCCCAGTACCCCTGATGGGAATGAAGCAGCTCCACAACCAACAGCAGCCGCGGCTGCTGGTCCCAGTGGGGCCAGGAACCAGCTCCCCAGACAGGAAGGTAGTGGATAAAGTCGCTGCCCCATCTAGGTCAGCTCAGCGCTCCCCCTGCAAGGAAACAACCTGGAAAGTCAGGCGAATCCCTCAGGACATTTCCAAAAGAAGGGCAGGTCTCAAAAAGGGGTTAAAGAGAGGGCAAACTTATTCACATAAAACATCTCCAAAGGGGGACATCCACATGAAACAAGGCATTCACACAGCCCTACCCCCCTGCTGCTCCACCGCAGGAAAGCAACCCCCTGAGTTCGTCTTCTGCTGCCAAAGAGGAGCCAAGAGCTCAGACAAAGCCGTGCGGCAGCACACCCCACAGCCCCACCTCCATCCCCAAGTGCTTTGAACCTGCATTATTATTGCTTATAATCCCGCACACGTGGGCACAAAGCTGCCATCAGCTTCCTGGAGCCAGCCCCCTCAAGGGGACAAGGACCCCGTGCTCGAAGGGTAAGCACCGGCTCCTTCACCACCACAAACTAGGCCACTTTAATGCAGACTGGCACTGAATTAGCCACTAATCGGATTAGGAGAAATTGCTTTAAACTGACATTCAGGAGTGAAGGGCCCCCACCATCTCTATCGAGGCACAGGCCAGGGCTTCCGTCTAACCTGACCACCGCAGCCTTGCACCCAAAGCATTACTTTTTTTACCTTACTCCAGGCAGCAGTTTTATTATCTTAATCACAGATGAAGCAACTGTATTTTGGGGGTGATTGGGGGTTAGTCAGTTAGAGCATGGGATGCTGCTCTTGATGCGGAAAACACAGCATGGCTGGGGAAAACGCCCACAGCATTGAGGTGGCGGAAAGTAGAGGGGTCTGGGGATGGCCAGGGCCAGCAGCGGTGAGGATGCCCTTGGCCCTGAAGAGCCACGCTGGAGGGACAGAGGAAAGCAGGGTTGGCAGCGTGCATGGCTGGACCTCAGAGATGTTCAGCAACCCCTGGCAGGAAGAGCAGAGGTGTCAGACCCCACAAATCTGAGCACAGATGCTCTAAGACACGATGCTGCACATCTTGCTGCCGCCTGTCTGAACAGCTGCCTCAGCCCACCAGACGTTGCTTCGGGCACAGTTAGTCCTAGCTTCCTACAGACGTGTTTTCCCCCGAATATTCTCTGATGCGTATTAAAGCCTGAACACACATCGCATCTCCTTGCAGCCGCTTCTTTCCACTGCCCCATCACCTGCTCTGGTCAAACTGTCGTGAGTCAAACAGCTCCAGGACCTCTCTCCCCCTGTCAGATCTTGTCGCAATCGGCCTGCAGTTCAAAGACTATTTTAGAGAGCTGTGAAAAGATAGCAGCAGACTTGCAAACACACAACTACATAACCTTTGTTTCCTTTGGGGACGAAACAAAAAGAACAGCAGAAGACGAAAGCAGAGCACACAGCTGCTCTGACCCCAGTTACACTCAAACCAGCATCAGTCAAGCAACAAGCCCACAGACTCACGGACTCCACGCTGCGCAAAGAGTTGGGTACTGTAATTCCACAGGCACACTGCAGACTTCAAGACTAGAGCAGAAAGGCTGCTACTGGACAGACTGATAGCTGTCACTCCCCCAAACCATTGCCCAAATAGTTAAACGTGTACATTACAAGCAAAAGCAACGCACCCTTTCTATTTTTAAATGCTGATCCTGCAGAGACAGAACCTTTCACAAAATACAATCGCCCAGTCCTGAAGCAATTCCATCATTGGTATTCAGGCAGGAATACCCCAGGATCAGCGGGATTTTTGCCTGAGCAACAACTACAGGATTGGGCTCCAGATGTTTTGACTTCCCTGGCAGACTGATGTCATTGGCACACTAAAACAAGGGGTTGAGTTGCTTTCCTCACCACGACCTCCCCTCGCCGAATTAGAAGGTTTATTTGTTCTAAGATAAAGTATGGTGACACATTAAAGATGCCCCCATTTTCCCTCTTAGATCAGCTTGACATCTGGTTCAGAAATGTTATGAAACACTCTCTGAACCTGCTGTGGAATTGGATATTATGATATTTCACCAAGACATGGTTCAAGCGAACTTTCACCTCCAAGCGAAAGTTTGAGTGTTGAAAGTGAAAACAGACCACTCAGAGCCTTTCACTGGGACAGACCTTTCAGTGACACTGGATGTAGGGAAATAATTGCAGATGGTATTGTTGTGAGGGAAATATCACCTGCCATGAAATTTCACCCTGAGCGAACATTCAGTTGTTATAAGATCATATCGTTGCGCTGCTTCGTTGTAATACATTCAGGCTGCGGACTTGAGCAAGGTCATTCCACAGGAAACCCCCACACAACAACAGGGTTTTGTTCATTGTGGTTAATGATACTATAACACGAGTAGGGGAAAAGCCTATTAAAATATTTTTGCAACAGATAAAACAGCCTTCAATGAATGGGATTGCTTTTTTCATATCCATTTACATGAAGAAATTTCATGTTTCCAATGGAGAATCAAAAGCAGCAAAAGTGTACAGCTCAATATAGGTAGAAGAGGGCGTTTTTTTTTTTAAAAAAACAATGAAAAAACTTCATATATAATTAATATGAAAAAAGAAAGCCAGTCGTGTGTGTGAAAATTCAAAGATGACAACTTAACTTCTGCTCTTTGCAAAAATAGCTCACTCACAAAGCCCCTGGCTGACAAGATTTCTGCCTTTTCTTCTTTGGAAAGGAATCCAGAAAGTATCTTTTACCCATGCATGTGTGTTACAGAGGAGCGATGCTTCTGGAAACTACACAGGTCTGAGCTCTGCAACCTGCTGCCTTTGCAGACTTCACGGTACTGAGAAGAAGTCTTTGCATAATGACTACAAGCCAAAGCCGCCTCCTCTCAGGTAAGGAAGCAACTTTACATGGGAAAAACCACTATGGGGAAGAATTAGAACCAGGCCATCCCCTAAGCCTTGCTTCTGCTATATGTGCATTTACAAGTCCTATTTTCATAACCCCAAAAGATTGAAGCTATCTGCTTTCCAGGTGCTGGAGGTGGAAACCCTGAGACAGCAGCCACTTGTGAAAGATGCTGCGAGTGGCATCCCCTCCCGGGGCCGAGCAGCGTCTCCTCCCAGGCATGCCCAGGGCTGGAAGAGCAGGTAAAGCTGCAGTTACCCAGCCTGCGCTGTCAGCAAGGACCCAGACGCATGCAGAGCAGGAAGATGCTGGGATTATTTTGGCAGGGGCCTGCAGAAAGAGCAGAGGAAAGTCGCAGTCTAGGGTGAGTGCAGAATACAGAGTACTGTGAGCCTCTTCCATGGTCAAAGCTGCTGCATGCAAACTCCACTGTTTGCTTCTGTTGTGTTTCTCACTTCAGTCTGTTCAAGTCCCTGCAACTGGAACCACTAAATCTTCCTTCAATTTTTTTTTTGACAAAAAGCTTTTTTCTTTTTGAACAGCCTAACTAGCAATCCCCCTAAAACCCAGACTTTTAAGTGCTTTACAACCTGTTAACAACTAAAGAAACAGCTCAAAACAATGTCTCCATAAATGCAGACAATTGTGCTTTTAATTAAGATTCACAACTTCTTTTTATTGAAGGCAGTGAAAACAATGAGTTCATTCACTCGCGGGAGTCGGCTGAACCTGTGCAGCCTCCATCACCTAACCTCCCCGGGATGGTAACAACACTGCTCACACCCCACCGCCTTCCGCTGCACAGCATCACGCAGCCCTGCAGCAAGGAGGGGTGAAGCCCTGCGCGGCCTTGGACAAGCCAGCGATGGAGCAAAGCGACACCGGGAAACATTCTGTGACTTCAGCATCATCCCTACATTCAAGTTCATGGGAAACCTTGCTCAGCATGTAAGTGTGAGAAATATACAGCTGCCCCCAAAGGGGTTGTAAGATGGGATAACATCTCTTCCAGCAGTCCCCGTCTGCGTCTTTGAAATGAGAAGGCACCCTGGGTATGTCCCTCGGGGACAGCAGTAAACATGAAGATGATGGGAAAGCTGAAAAAGTGCCCCTCCCTCTCACTCACTCTCACTGGGGAAGCCATTAAATGCCTCTTGCTATTACTTTTTTAATTTGTGGGTGAGTTTAATGGCCACATGAGGAGCCAGCTGCAGGGAGGCACCTCCTTGAAATCACATTGGTCACCACTCCAGTGTTTCAGCTCATCCACACAAACACCCTGCCCCGCCAGTGCTTCCCGGGGTCCTCACATGGCTCATGTTCCCCAGGAGACAGAGCACCCTCAGAGGAGCCCCAAAGCAGACTGCCAACATAGTACAGATGCTAAGCAACAAGCTGGAGAACAAACGCACTAACGTGGGCCTTACACATAAACCTCCTAAACTGAGGATGGTGTCAGGTCCTCTGCGTGCTGTCTGCAAATTCAGCCTATCAATTGAGACCAGAGGCTCCTTGGCCCCTCTGAGCTCTTTCCAGGACTAAAACAACCACGATGGCTTGATGCAGTGACCTCTGCAGTCACATGTCACTGCCTTTATGGGGACTGGTGTCTTTCTCAATGTTGAGGTTGTAACCATATGGCCTAGCAATACGAGCAAGGCAAGCAGCAGCTCTGCAGGAGGGGTCACATGCATGAAAGCTTGGTTGCATTTTCCAGCTATGTCAGCTGGACAAAAAGTATTACCTGTGTCTCTAGCCTGAGCTCTGCCTGACCAGAAGGTCAGGAGGCTTCTTCCTGTCTACCTCCTTCTCTATCCTCTTCCTGTAGCAGCTGGAGAGCATCTTTGTACATGGCAGTATTCATACAGAAGGAAAGGGTTTCAAATAGGAGATAGACTCTTCCACAGCCAAAACCCCCAAATCAGTCTGTGCACGATGTACGTCCTGACAAGCCTTGAAAAACTAGCATTTACGGGAGCACATTTCTTAGACAGCATTCTGATTAAGACAGAAGGCTTCTAGAGTTTAAACGCATGAGCAACAGAGCTTGAACTATAACTTCCCAGAGAAGACTAATGGACCAAAAAATTCCCCTGAGCTCAGGAGAGTGGGATCTGTAGTACCAAACAGGTTAGAGCTGCATTTCCGCATCAGAGGAACAGACAGGCTGGTGGTAACCCACTGCTCCGCTTCCAGAATTCACCAGGATCAAATATTTGAAGGAAGCATATTGGGAGCCTTTTTAGCTGCCTACGCACTAGCAATCTGCACACCTCTCAGTTTCTAACCAGAGCAAAGGAAACTGCCAACCACAGAAGATACACAAAACATGGGCAAATTCTGAGGGAAAGAGCTGCCTGTAAGAAGTTGGAGCCCGTGTCATTACCACAGTCACCGAGCCTTCTTCCTCAGAAAAGCCAGCACTATGCCATCAAGTTTATATTGCACTTTATCAGAACTAAACAACTTGGACAGAGAGGAGGAGAAAGGAAAAAAGAAAGACTTGGTGCACGAGCCTCCTGCAGGTGTGATTTGTGCCTAGGACGCCAAGCAAGAGGCACACAGGTTTGCTGTGTTATGTAGCCAAGGCAAACAAGACACAGCAAGATCCAATTCTGGCCCCCTCAGGATCCATAAACCCGCCTCTGGGAGCTGTGGGGGGCACGTTAGTCCTAATTGTGTCTTGTTTAACTTGGCTCTTTGAACAGCAAAGCTTTTGCTGCCTTGGCTAGAGTCACCAATCTCACACCTTAGTGGGACTTACCTCTTTTCTTGGATTGGCAATTAAAAAAAATCCCTAATGTTGATGCACATTAAATGTTTTTGATCCCACTTATTTTTACAAGAAATAGTTAGGATGGCATGCTGAGAACCACTGTCCAATGCATCAGGGAAAAGCTGACACTACTCACAGAGGGAGAGTTCCTCCCTTTAGTACTCTAAGTTTTCACTGGTTGCCATCACCTTTCTCTGGATTTTCCCCTCCTAACTGGCAGCAGAACAGACTTACACCAAGCAGAGGTTCAGTGATGATGTACACCACTCCGCAAACGCAGGTATAAATCCCAATAGCCTCATTCCTCACTGCAGCCACTGATGCACAGGCAAAGCAAGCTGAGGAGAGCCCTTCTGAGGAGGAAACATCGAACACCCATTTTGGGCTAGTCTGGTGTCTTCCAAGAGCTGTAGGAACTGAACAACTGGTCCTATATGGCATTTTCATGCAGGCATAGCCTTGCACCACAGAGCCCACCCCATGCATGGGCTCATCTTGAGCCCGAGAGGACAAGCCCCGCAGCAGAACTCCATTGCATTTGTTTGCCACCAAGCACATCAGTAAGACCATGGATGCTGAAACCTCACAACAGACAACCTCTGCGGAAGCCTGGAAGCTCTGTGAAAGTACGTGAAACTCATGGCACTGGCTGTCTTTCAGATTAGACTTTGCCTCCGGTTTCCCTCTGCATTTCTTATTTTGGCCCAGCGGGGAACACAACTGTTTGCTCCTACAGAACTGGTCCAAGCTTGAGGAACGGAGGATGAGGTGTGATACTGTCAAGCTTCCAGAAAATTTGAGGGATTTGTTAGTTTGGTACAAAGATGAAGAAAACTGAGGTGGAAAAGACACACCAGGAGCTCAGTTCTTCCTCCCACAAACTCAATGGCAAAACCACAGAGTTCAAAGAAGTTGTCTTAATGGTATCCTCTGGGCCAGGGCAGGACAGCTCTTGCTGACCCACCTCCATCTCTGCTTGCTCTGTAAATGCCTCAGGTGTTACTGCCCTCCCCACTGGGCAGGCTGCAGTGCTCCTGAGTGGGCAGGGGAAAGGGATCTTCTCAGCACAGCACCTCATCTACATTTGATAGTGTTACTGAGAAGGATGAGGCTGATTTAATGGCCTTCAGGTCTACTTCTCCCCACCCCCAAGTGGCTGTATAACCCTATTCCTCCCATTACCTGCAGGCTACCCAACCAAATCACGTTCTTCCTGCCTCGGGGAGCTCCTTTGGCTCCTCCAGAGCCCTCTCAGCCCTCCACAATTTTACTTTTGCTGTTGTACTTAACTGCATGTTTCAGAAAGGAGGAACTGAGGATAAATGCTCCCTTTCATTCCTATAATGAAAGAAACTGTCACCTGCTTGGTCTGATGTGCCACATGCAGAGGCAGTCCAAAAATCCACTGATTTTCCCTAAAATTAAAAATAAAAAACCACCAGCTGCTTAGTGCTTTGCAGGTTCTCATCTGATTTGCTTGAAACTTTCACTTTCAGTCCTGCCAACTCAAGCATCTCCCCCTGGCATGCATGTCTTGGATTATCATTTTGCAAGGGAGTTCAGTGCCTTTTTCTAGTTTCCACCTCCTTTTCTTATTTCTGTTCTGTATTTCCAATACCTTTTGATCAGTTAATACACTGAACACAAGAAAAGGCAACCAGATAAATCAGCAGCACACCTTGTCCAGTTACCCCCATTATAACCACATCCAGATGCTTCAGGGGAAGTTGCAAGAAAGTCCGTTGGGGATAGTTATCAAATTTAAAATGTATCCACTCCTCTACTTCTGTTATCAAGTTGTAATATTTCCCCTTTTAGCCCCAAATACAAATATAACTCACAATACACATAGCCCTCAGCCCAAAACAGCATGGAAGACAGAGTTGAATATTTACAGTACCTACAGACTAGACACAAACTTGGGGTCAAAACACAAGAAAACCTATGGCATGAAAAAATGCAACTCCTTGCCATGCGCATATGATAATCCTGCTTCTAATCTTATCTAGCATCCCTGCACCTGCTCCACTGGGAATTTTTCTTTTTCGAAAGTTTACAAGCAGAACTGCACATGGGATTCCCAGATTGCATGTACCATGACACTAGTGCTTCCTTCTCCCTCCTGGTGACAGCCTGCATGATACATTTCAGATCATGTTCATGTCTTGAATCACAGAATCATTTGGGTTGGAAAAGACCTCTAAGATCATCCAGTCCAACCGTTAACCTAGCACTGCCAAGCCTACAACTAAATCATGTCCCTAAGCACCACACCTACACATCTTTTGAATACCTCTGGGGATGGTGACTCAACCACTTCCCTGGGCAGCCTGCTCCAGTGCTTCACAACCCTTCCAGTGAAGACATTTTTCCTACTATCCAACCTAAACCTCCCCTGGCACAGCTTCAGGCCATTTCCTCTTGCCTTATCAGTTGGCACTTGGGAGAAGAGACGGATCCCTACCTCGCTACAGCCTCCTGTGAGGTAGCTGTATAAAGTGATAAGGTGTCCCCTGAGCCTCCTTTTCTCCAGGCTAAACAACCCCAGCTCCCTCAGCCGCTCCTCACAAGACTTGCTCTCCAGACCCTTCACCAGCTTCACTGCCCTTCTTTGGGCACGCTCCAGCACCTCGATGTCCTCCTTGTAGTGAGGGGCCCAAAACTGAACACAGCATTCGAGGTGCAGCCTCACCAGAGCCGAGCACAGGGGGACGCCACTTCCCTGGTCCTGCTGGCCACACCATTTCTGATACAAGCCAGGATGCTGTTGGCCTTCTTGGCCACCTGAGCACACTGCTGGCTCATATTCAGCCGGCTATCGACCAGTACCCCAGGCCCCTTTCTGCCGGGCAGCCTTACAGCCACTCTTCCCCAGCCTGTAGCGTTGCATGGGGCTGTTGTGCCCCAAGGGCAGGACCCGGCACTGAACCTTGCTGAGCCTCACACCACTGGCTTCAGCCCATCCATCCAGATCCCTCTGCAGAGCCTTCCTACCCTCAAGCAGATAAGGCATCTAATTGATTTACATGGATAATTAGTTCACTTCTATAACTGACGGCTAGTGAGCCTCCAATTTATAGCAAAAATTCCTCATCTTAATCCGTAAATTCATCTCCTTGCACTTAAATATCACTCCTACTGTTCCACTTCTCCAATTCTCCTCCTGTTGATACCTCCCAACAGTGCATTATCAGCACATGCCTACTGTCCACCACAGCTTCACCAATGGAAACATTTAACAGAAATAGCCGTAAGACCACTTCATAGGACACCACCTCACAATATCTTTCGTCCTGACAGCTCTTCTATCAAGAAGATCTGTCACGTGCTTTAAGCAGTTTCCTTTAGACCAACCTAAAAATCTTGCCTTAATCCTTATTTTCTACAGCTAAACTAACAATTTCCTGTGGTGTGCTAATACTACCTTCCCTGTCTCCAAACAAAAAAAGCAGACAGCTTACAAAATAATAATATTTAACCAATCCAACACACATAAGTTGAAGCTGCATCCCATCCCACTTTCCCTGCCCCTATGTCATTAATGATCTTTTCTCCAAGACTCATTGTAAAGCTTTTCCTTGTATTCAGGTCAAATTTGAAGGTCTATAGTTACCCATTACCACTAAGTCTTTTGTTACAGTCACTATAAAAACACAATTAAAGCTGGATTACAGTACGCTTATGCGGAACAGTATCTTAATCCACAAATGGTCCTGTGGAAGCCACATTTGGAGTCAGATCCTAGCTGGTGCAAATAAGAAAACTGGAATTGAGCCCAGAGGAGATTAATACAACAGTACCTCACTAATTCACGCTAAGGGTGAGGAAACCGCAGTGACTATTTCAGACTAAAAGGAGTAAGGGAACTACAAATAAATGCATCACAAAATACTCTACTTTTAAATTTCAAATAGCTATCTGAGCAAGTATCATGGTGCATTGAAATGAGAGGAGCATGCTATATATAGCTAATGAAATCTTGCTAACATTAGACATGGCTATAGCATCTGTTACTAAATCTTTGCTGTGGAGTGTAGATAGACCACCAAGTTTCTAGAGAGCTTATAAGAAAAGCAATTCATTGAAGTGAAGCTTTGTCAGCTTCTATTGTACATAAATACAACATTAAACTGAAGTTTAATATTTACTGCTGTGTCATCTCAGCAGGCAATTATCATTAGTGCCAGAGGCCAGATCCTCAAGTGATGTAAAATACCAGAGCACCAGTGATTTCACTGACTGTCTTTATTTCTCTTTAGCCAATTTTCAAAAAGCAAACATTGCCCAAGGCATGGCTGCAGGGCTCTGACCTGCTCTCATGACCTCAATCTACATCTACAGGACAGCCTATTCTAGGAGATCTTCACCTTAAAAACACTTCAGCATCTTCAGAGTAGTGAGCAGGAGTCCCAGAGACAGTTTTTGCAGGAGCATCTCGCCACACACGATGGAAAGCAAAGCCCTCCAGCTGCAGCAGAAAATACCCTGCAGCAGGGCTGTAACTCTCTCCTGCAGAAAAACTGACAGTTTTCCTTCAGCTCTGGGCTCCTCCAGGCCAAGTACACAGGGAAAACATGCCAATTGTGCTTCCCTATGACCAGTGGGGATCTGCTGATTCAGCACTATTGTCACATTGCTCTCCACACTCCGCTGAGGACCTCACTCAACATATAACCACGGCCTCTGTTCAAGACTAAACCCCTGTCCTCTGCAACCCTGCCAGCCCCAGGCAGGCTCAGCCATCCACCTTGCCTGGGTTCATTACCACCGGTGCTTGCCTCACCAGCAAGCAGGGACAGGAAGATGTTTTGCCCTGAGAAGGACCTTTGCCAGCTCTGCAGCAACAGCCGGTCCCCGCACACAACAGGCTCTGCTCCACTCTGACACCCTTTCTCCATGAGGCAGGGGCAAACTGCAGCATGAAGGGAGATGGAGATCACTGGTACACCTCTCTGGAAGCATTACTGTTTGGCCTGCAAACCCCAGAGGTCACAGGGTGGGCAGAAGGAGCCCACTTTGACATGGTTAAGTTGCTGGCTCTGGGCTGAGCACATTCAAGTGGCCTCCCTGCCAGGTGGGAACATTTGATGCCCTCCTACTGCTTAAACCCACCCCTGGCCAAGTGAGCCATCAGTGCTGTGAAGCGGGAGGAGAGCTGCCTCCCACTCACGTGGCAAAAATAAGATCTTCAGCAGCAGCAGCAGGTTAGGAAGAGATCGCCATGATGGAGCAGACTGACGCAGATCACCTGTCCTGCACACGAGGCTTTGGGACCTCTCCACCCTGCAGCTCCCAGCCAGACTCTTGGCCACACCGCAGTGCTGGCCTGGCAGCCTTTGGCCGAGACCACGCGGCACCGTACAGCGGCACCGCTTCCCCCAGCCCCGCCAGCGCTGTGCGCAGCCCCTGCCTGCTCCACTGGACACCCTGCTCGCCAACACGGCCTCACGCTCCCCCGTACAGAAACAGCGTTAGTGCCTGTGGTGTTCACCACCAGCTGCTGTAGTCAGGAGATCCTCAACCCCTGCTCAGCCTCCCAGTCCGCAAAGCCCCCCAGAACAATGCCTGCTATCATAAAGCCCTCAAGCATTAAGTTTCCACCAAACACAAGCACCAAGTGCCTAGGTCCAGAAGCCAAGCACAGTTCAGGCCAAAACCCACCTACAAAAATTTTTCGTACAACAAATCTCCCCAGAGAAAGCCCTAAAGCCAAAATGCCACCCTGTAGCTGTAGAGCTTCAACACCCACGGGAGCAAGTCAGCCGCAGCCCTGCCGCGAGTCCCTCAGTACTGCTGCAAACACAGACCAAGGGTCAGCCCGGGAGAGCAGCCAAGGTGCAGGGAGGAGCCCTCCCCGGCACCGCAGCATCAGGACAACCACCACGTTATCCCAGGACACGATGCTCTGAGTTTGCATCCTTCTGGGGACAGAAATGGAGGCTGTTAAGACAACGCAGAGCAGAGCTGAAGGCCTGGGGATTTAGCACCTTGCACTATCCTAGCACAAAGCAGCAAGCGTGACTTCCCACCAGGGATCAGCCAGTCCCTCCTACCGCAAAAGGATTGTCTTTGTGCAGCTAAGAGCATTAGCTCAAACCAAGCACAGCATTCATTTCTGGGGTTGATTCTTGCTTTGTGAAGCCTTATATACATGAGAAGCAAGAAATCTGAGGCCAGAATATTGAGGTAGGTGGTTGTATCCACCCAGGTGTGAAGCCAGCAGTGCCATTCACAGAAATGCAGGAGTCCCATCACAAAATATCTAGTCCCTGACAACGTTCTCTAGGTACCTAACTATCCTTCATCACCATGATGTTTAGCAATAACAGTCAATAACTTCCTGGCATCTTGGAGAATATCCATCTGCACTTTGCTTTCCAGCGACTTATAAAATTTCTGCCTCACAGGACCCCATCCATTTCTTGTGCTGATTCTCCCTTCAATTTCACACTTAATTAAGTCCCCGGATCAAGTCTCAGGATGGATTGCTCACTAGACCAGCAGCCAGAATTGATGTTGTATCTAGATGATGGGGCCTGAGGAAAAAAAGAGCAGGAGCAATAACAAGAGAGAGGGAGGGAGAAGAGGGAAAGCTGCTTTTATTTCAGGGTTAAAAGCTTAATCTTCTACTAAAACGGTATCACATGAGAGGGAAAGAGTCTCTTATCCATGTGATACTGCTGATCCAGGCTCGGTTTAGAAGCTGTAATATCATTCCAAGAGAAAATTATGTCTGCAAGTAACTTTTCTTCAGAGGCAATTAAAAGGAAACAGGACTCAGAGAAGACAGCACGGGACAGAGAAGGAGGGCCGAACAGTGCTCATTTGCGGAGGAGACATGCTGAGCCTCTGATGAGGAACAGTGCATAACCAGACATCGGTAATGGCAGAGCCTACAAGGGCAGTATGATGAAGTGCTCAAAAGCTTGGGTGTTTCTCTGAACTTTCTCCAAACTCCTTGATTCAGGCTGAACAGGGCTACAGACCTCAGGAGTTAAACCCTTCTCAGGAGATTTCTGGAAGTTCCTGTTCTGCTTGGAAATATCACAAGAGGGCTTAGTTTTATTGCTGCTATTTGGTGTTTCAATTTCCAGTATGGTCAAACCCAGGAAGGCCAAAGGCAATGAAAGAGTAGAGCTAACAACATTTTTTGAACATTGTAAAAGGCTGAATTCAGGCTCACACTAAGTGTTTCAGGTCAGTCTTACTCTGGGCTCATACAGGTAGGTTTTCGCAGTAAAAATGAAGTCCTCTCTTGAGTGCAATTCTGCCAAATGATAAGGTGTCTTCTGGCATATCTCAAAGATCCCGATGCCTTGTTACGGGGTGAGAAAGCAAGAGAGTCATGTGGGTTCTCAAAGTCCTTTGTTCATTGTGTACACAAGCTTCTCTACACAGCATTTGTCCAGGACAATTTAGCATCATGCCATCATTTACATTCAAGTTAATTGGAACAAAGTACTACAATATCCAACTGAAGAAAGTCTTCTGCTAACACCTCACAACCACCCCCTGCATTTCATCTCCCCTTTAATATGCTAGATAACACAGATGGGATAACATGCTAGATGCTGCAAACACTAATCACTATCCATTACATATCACCTGCTTTTTCATCATTTGTGACTTTGTGTTCTTCCTCTATTGAAGTGTCACAGCAGTGAATTTAGAGTCCTTTGGCATAAAAGGATTGCTGGTTTAACACATGGCCAGAGCACATTCCTGGACTGAAAATAAGGCCATGACTCTCATACTAGCCACCTGTCCAGAAAAGTGAAAAAAGCTAATTCATTAAAAGTAATGAGGTGGATTTAAGCTAGCCACCTGCCCTAGAGCTATAAAGGGGCTTTCGTTTTGATATTTCTGAATTAACAAGCAGAGAAAGAGAAGACTGATTAGAAACAGTTAGTGACAAATGTGGCCCTTCAAACAGGTTTCGGTATCAAGTCTCTGCAGTGGCATCATTTCTGTCTGGTCCTGTTGCTACCTGTCCATCCTTCACCACACAGTGATGTCCCAGCATCCCTGAAGGGTTAACCCATGACCTTCTCAGTTCGGCCACCATGAGGTACACTGTCCATCCCACGAACACCTGGGTACCCAGAAATCTAACACTGCCAAAGCACAGAGGGTTTCCAACACAAGAATGCTGTGAAGTATTGACAGCAAAGTATCTAGCCAAACCCAAAAATTCACAGCATCTGGGAGGGCTGGAAAAGGCTGTGAAAACTCACTAGTAACTACTTCAAGAATTAAAGTTTCATTTTCTTGGTTTTGAAGCAAACAAAACATTTGACTTCTATAACACACTTGCAGATTCCACTGCTTTAAAGTAAATTCTGTTGATTCCAAGGAATCTTAATTCTCCTCTTTACTAAACCAAGGTGACAGACATGATTGAGGCGGCAGGGTGACATGGGTGGTCAGAGCAACGGGGCACAGCCTCCCTGCTCTCCCTCTTTGTTCGGTTGTCTCCAGCAAAGCAGCTCCCACCTCCCATGGAGGGGCATGGTCAGTTGGAAATGCACAAGCCATGTATAGATGATGAGAAAAAGAAAAGAGCTGTGTTTTCACCCGTACTGGAGCAGCTGCCCAAAGCACTTCCACATCCCAGACCAAGTGGTGGAATGGCCGGCCTCCATCAGCCAGCTCCTCTGCCACGGCCCAGGCTCCTGCAGCAGCTACACACTGGAGCTGTTATACTGTGTGGTAAAAGCCATAACACAACACTGACTACATCTAAATCTGTGCGTCTTGAAAACAGGGAAGCCCAAAAACACACCAAACAAATTTAATCTGTCCCCAGACTGGAGAGGATTAAAATTCCTTGCCATTCCCATAAGACAACAACCAGCAGGAGTCCCCAGCACAGATCACACCCAGGGCATGATTCTAGCACCAAGCAAGCCCATTCACAGATATTATCCAGGAGAAATGCTCTGATCCCAGCAACACAAGTTATTTACACAACAGTCAAAGAATACTACAGGAACCACACACAACCCACACCATTTTGACTGGTAACTGGAAAAAAAAACAGGTAATAACTCTCCACAAATCCACTATAATTCTTTGCAGGATGCCTGAGCAGGAGCCTCACATCACCACTGTCAGGGCAAATGGGCATTGATTAGTGCAGCACAAGCCAGATCCCCTGAAGCTGCAGCAAGAATTCAGTGCTGCATGAGGCTTCTCTACAATATGCTGCACTTCAGCTGCACTCACATATACAGGGAGCTGTGGGCTTACTATTTTATTTGCTTGCCTGTTTCTAAGGGAAGGGGGAGGCTTCCCGGCAAGCCATCACCTTTATCCTGACATTTGGCTTCTGTGAAAGCAATTTTGGATTGAGCCTCAAACAATGATTCTTGCTGTTCTGCTTGCTCTTTTGTCTCCTTGGACACACTGGCAAATTTGCCTGAAGCTAAGGCATGAATTTATCAGGGTACGAAGGGAGCAGTTAGTGCAGCAAGACAGCTGGAGATGGAAAGCATGCAGTGTGTTGCAGTTTTTAATTGTTTCTGCTGTCAGAAAACAACCCAAGTACAGTAGCTCATAATATTTCCTGCACATAAAATCCTAATCATTGCCTTCGTGGGATCCATCCACTGGCAAAGACTTTCCCAATTCTATATTAGATTTTTGGGAAGCATCCGTAGGATTTTGTCTCTTCCCACCTGCCTGCATGGAAACCTTTCACTCTGCCACTCTGCCCTTTGTTCCCATGAGGAATTCACACCTCACACCCATCTGCCTTTAGGAGAGGAACATTTCTAAGATCCCAAGTAAGCTTTTCTTTGTTT
The DNA here is from genome assembly GCA_013399475.1 of Chauna torquata. Lineage (NCBI taxonomy): Eukaryota > Metazoa > Chordata > Aves > Anseriformes > Anhimidae > Chauna > Chauna torquata. The sequence goes on along the minus strand of VXAL01013338.1, from coordinate 202,639 downwards.
TTAGACTAACACTTTGCACTGCCATAGCAATTCTAACCAGAAGATAAGAACATCTACGTAGCACTTGCAGAGCAATTCACATTTTTGGCGCAAATTACTGCAAGGACACCTGCCTACGTCTCTGGATGCATACCTCTTTCTTCAGTACAAATCTAAATTTAAGAAAATGCAAATCAGACTTTCAAGGTTTTCTGAAAAACTTGGATTCAATGCAGTCACTTAAATATTGCAGCAATCAGGGCTTGCCCCAGCTGTGGAAGAGATGGGCTTGAGTCCCCTCAGGTGGAGAAACAGAGGGAACAAGCCTCCCTGAACTCGGCATGCTGGGTATGAAAGGAAACATGCTCCAGTGTAGCAGAAAGGCAAGAGTGAATCTATGGGGAGGCTGAGAGCAAATCATGAGCATCCATTTGCAAAAGGCAGCTCTGGGCTGGAAACCCTACACAGGATCCATTAACTACAGGATTCTCGATCCCAGCCAGGGGACCAGAGGCACTGACCCTGTTTGATATCTAATTGCTCCGCTTCCAGGCAGCACTCAAAGAAAAAAAAAAAATGAAAAGTCCCAGCATGCAGCCTTTTGGATAAAGAACCCACATCTATGGCCCAGCACAGCTTATTCTCTTAGTCTCATTTCAGCCTCAGGCTGCACCAGAGGCTGTCGTGAAGCCAAGCACAGAATCAAAAACCCCAACACACAATGATGCAAACCTGCCCTAACACAAGCAAAACTCAGGCTGAAGGTGAGAGCTGAACCACAGAACTAAAAGCACATGGGAGAGCTACTACCTTTTGGTGTACTTGAACAGGAGCAGCATCGATAAGTTCAGCAGAGATTTCTGCCTACAAACACAAGTGGAAGATTATAGAAATCACATTGGGGATATTATTCCAGTTGGTGTTTTGCAAGCCAAAGATCTGAGAAGAGCAAAGTATACATACCAGAATTAACTGCAGCCACAAATCCAAGTATTTGAATTTATAAGTAGCTTGTGTTCATAGATCAAGCAGGGAGAAGTAAAATCTTTGAACATTTCTGCAGAAAATTTTACTATAGAGGAATGAAGAAGAAACAGAAGGGTTTCAAGGACTCCTTAGCGCAGAGACCAGGAAACAGCCTCCTTTTCCCATGAGAGGCACATCTTTCAGCTTCACAATTAAAAAAACAAGATCTCACAGTAAGACTACTGGACGTTTACACTGGCAATGTCCTCTCTGTAAGCATTTCTTCCTGTTGCTAATACATTTGAATGCAAAGAAACCTGCTCATTAGCTAAGCGCTTGGTCACTGCCTCCCAGGGGGAGGACAGTGCTGTTGAGCTGCAAGAGGGACCGGTCAGGACCAGAGAGCCAGCAGCATCAGGACCATGGGACACTCCCAGGCAGGCACTGACACGAGACCAACAGCACCATGCAGGAAGATGCTCACCTGGCACAGTAACTACAATTCTGCAGTGTAAAGCTCTGCTTTCTGGTCAGCCTCCCCCTACTTTCCATTGAAGGTCCCCTTTCCTGTTGATGGTAACAAAACTAACACGGAAGTCTACTCCATATTTCACAATACATTCACTTTGGCAAAGTTTTTTCCCCCCCAGCAAGAAAAGACAACATTCTGGGGGTATGCTCCAGACACTGGGAGGAGTGATTCAACTCCTCGTATTTTCATGCTAATAGATTTTTTGCTTCAAAAATGTTAATCTATTTAAAAGGTCAATTTATTTTTTAAAAAATTCTTCATGAAAGGTTTCAGAGTGCCTTTGACACTGGATTACATCATGTTTCCTCTGACATCTGAGTCACAAAATGCTCAGAGCAGGATTTCCAAACCTCCCCTTTATTTTCTGTTCTCATGAATTCCATTCCCACTGCGATCAATACGATTATTGCCACAGGCTTCAACAGAAGGGTTGGCAAATGCTGAACACATTTGAAGACCCTAACCTCAAAGTCAATATTTTCCAGCCAAGAAAATAGCACTTTGGTTATCAATGAATATGTCAAACAAGAGACCCACTATGAACAGAGCAGGCTGGTAAATGATCCCAAAAGAAAAAAATAACACTAATGTAACACTTTCCCTGCAGCCTGTGGCAGTTTGTTGCGATGAATTTTGGATGGTTTAAGGTGCCTGTTAACCTAATCAAGAATTAAAGCAGTTATTTCTGAATATCTACAGAAGAATAGGGATCAACAGGACACCATGAGGCTGTTATAGTCTCCACCCTGCACCCCAAAGCAGGATCAGTCCTTCCTGCAAGATGTGCCCCAAGCAACTGGCAAACGCTTTCAGGTATTCCACACCTCTTCCAGTCAAGCCTCTCCAGAGCTTTGCTGCCGTCACAGATGGACACTGACAGCTAACAGGTATGGCTGCTCCTGTATAGAAGCCAAGGATGATCCTCTTTACAATAGCTTTTGCACTCATTCCACCTGCCTCCTCTCAATCTTCTCATCTCTAAATTAAAACATGAGAATCTTTTCTTTTATGCATCACATTTTTCCCAGGTCTAAGGACCCAGCTGCAGACTCTTCTGTAGGACCAAACCTTTCCTGAAGTCCTGACCACCAACCCTTGCCTGAAGAGAGACTTCAGTGTTCAAAGCCAGTCGATTTCAACAAACTCCCAACACCAGCATTTCTCTTGATTTCCAGGATTCAGCTCAACATTTGAGCTAAAGTCTGTGCATGATCCCTCTCACAGCAATCTCTTCTCCTTCAGTTTTGGCTACAACTAAGACATCCGCTCTTTGAACTATCTCAGAGAAGACGGGTCTGCTTAGACTGGAAGCTACAGTTTCATGATCTCATTTAAAATAGCAAGGACATTTCTGATGCAATTTAAACATTTCACGTTTGTATAAAACTTAGGTCAGCACAAAACCAGCTAGGCCTGGAACTATGCAGTGGCAGCAGGATCAGCGTTCCTGCAGCTTAAAGCTCAGTGCTGTACGCTGTTGCTTAAACAGAAGTTTCTTTCAGAGTGGAATTAAGGTTTAGGTCTTATAGATGAGGAGCTCTAATCCTTTCCAGTAGAGGCCAATGGTGCATGTAAGAGTATTAAACTCAGTATACATTAAATCCTAAACATTTCCAAGTTGCAAGCAGAAATAGATCACAATCAAAGCCTGCAATTCAAATATGCTTCCTTAAATGAGCTCAAAATCCAGGGTCTGATTTCAGCACAGCTCCTCTCCATAGATCTTGAGTTCCAGATCTGGACTGAAGATGCTAAGCAGCAACTTCAGTCCTTATCTTTTGCCTATCTGAAGATCAAAGAGAATTGGAAACAAAAGCATTCCAAGGCATTGAAGTGATACATTTGTAATGAGTTTCTCTTATTATTCTATACAGTTGGGATTTTTCAGGTGGAAGAAGGAAGATTTTGGCAGCCAGTTAAGAAGCGAGGATGGAAACACATTTTAATACTAATTTCCTTCCCTCCTCTCACCCTTTCTGCTAAACAGAACCACTGAACAGATCCATGAAATCACAGGAGATACAAATCCTTTATCCACAGTTTTCAGTTATTGACATGCAAGACCCTTAATATGTAAATAAACTGGAGTGGGCACTTTTTTTTTTTCCTGCCAAAGCAGTATTGCTCAACAGAAACAGCAGCAATGTGGCCTGCGAGATGACCCAAATAATAAATTCCTGCAACCAGGGCATCCTTTTGAAGCACCTCTTGAAGTCTAACTTGGACTGGAAGCAAGGTAGAAGGTGCTGCTCCTCAGTTGTAGGCAAGACAGTGAGATGGCTGAGAGCGAAACTTGACTAAGTCATGTGCCATTTTGTAAGTGATGTCCCTTGATCATGAATTAATGTCAATGCAGATGAAGGGTGAAGCAAAGAATGAATGAGTGAAAGAGCAGAGAGGGAGGCAAGAGAGAAGGAAGCAGAAAGAAAAGAGGAGATTCTCCGGAGGCTTACGAGAATCACGCCAGTGAAGAGACTGTACACACAAGCCATCTCCTTCTCAAAGTCTGCGTTTTGCCAAAAAAATAAAAAGACCCTGATCCCTTGAAATGTTCCTGTCTGCTGGCTCCCAGAGATAAGGAAGTGATATTTCACAGTCTGACACTAATCATATTTGGGCATATTAAGTAAGGACAGTCCAGGGGCTTTCTTTGCAGCATACATATTCCAAGTTCAAAGCAAGAGCTCGTTACCGTGCCTAAAAAATCCTCTTAACACAGAAACATGAGACAAAGGGGGAAGAGAAAAGAAAAGGAGGGAGGCACTGATGGGGGAGAGAGGTGTCATTATCTTCATATTGTTCTCCCTATCCAGCCCAGCAGTGACGTCCGCTGCAATATCTTATGACAAGGAAGGGGAACGCTCCCCTTTTTCCTCCCATCTATGAAAACAGAGCAGGGGACTTGTTAAAACAATATTCCACAGCTGTGATCTACACTTCCCAGACTTCACGCCATCTAAAGGTATAATAGCCACTGCAGAGCCAGATCCTGGGGTGAAATCAGTGGGATTATCCCCATCGGAGAGCCAGCTCCATTTGCTTCTACGACAGGAAATTGCTCACCTGGCTCTGCTGCCCCCCCCACAAGCAGAGGTCACTGTCTGCTTCTCTGGCCTCTGCTCTTTGTTCCAATCTGCTGCCCAAGGCAAAAAAAAACACACCTTTGCTAAAGCTTGAAACAGGTGGTCTTCCTTTACAGGGACCTGGAGACCAAAGCACAGCTAAAGGTAGACTGGGACAGAGAGCCAGAAGACGATGTGTGCCAACGTGGACCAGCAATGCAGTCCCTCCACAGCACAGCCCACGACTGACCAAACCCTCAGCTTCTGCCCCAGGCAGCTTCCACTCAGTTTCAGCTTTGTCTCACAGGGTATGAAGCCTACCAAGGCGAGAACACCTCTAACAACTCCAGTTAGCAGCTGAAGTATTTATTATCCAATGTAGCCCCCTCCAGAATATCACTCCTTTCTAAGCCAAGCCCTATAGCTTGTACTGGATCTCTGACAGCCAACAGGTTTGACTTAACTAGATCCCATCTGCAGGGCTCAGCAGCAGAGGGACTGGGACAGACCAAGATGATACGGCTTCAGCAAATATTTATTACAATTGCTATCTTTGAAGCATTTACACATCACCCACCAGGTCTGGATGGAGGGATCAGTTTGCTTCCACATGCTGCACCTCAAGCAGGTCATCTGAAACAGCACTTGGGAGCTGGTTTTGCTCACTGGGGCAGATGTGTACTGCAGCCCCAGCACCCCTCCTAAAAGAAAACAAACTTGGATGGTAACAGCAACATAGCCGGATTTAACATATTCCCCAATCAAGTCTAGGCTAATCCAGCAATACAACCTTCCCAGCAGAGCCCACTCTGCTCGTTCCTGCAAGTCTGAGTGTGCAATAAAGCACTCTAAAAGGCACATCCTAATTTTTTTTCCCTCTTCCCCCCCACTACCCTAGTTGGCTCATGTTGTATGGTGTGACTCGCACTGAACCCTCTCGATCAGAAGGTCAACATTTCCCGTGTCAGCTCCCCCCATTCCAACAATCTCAGAAACTGGAAATTTTCAGGTTAAGGAAGACTTCAGTTTCATGTTTTCACTTCCCAGAGAAAAAACCTTATGCCTTACCACAAAAAGATACAATTCTCATATACAGTCCCACTCCTCCATATCAGACATGCCTTCAGCAGACTACTGACCAGTCTGAAAGCTACAGGAACAACAGGGAGCATTAGCATAAAATCTGCTGGAGGATTTTAAAAAGCTTGGGGGGCAGGGGGTGGCATAGAGGGAGCACACAGCTTGCAGTTATGCAAAACATCACCCATTTCACCTGGCCACATCCCACAGGTGGCCCCTTGGTCTAACTCCCAGGGAGAAGACAACTCCTACTTCCTTCTGTTTAAAACCCTACGGCTTGAAATTCAGTTCTCTAACAAGGTACGCCTGGACACAGCCACTCCTGCCCACTGAAGCTACATCAGCAGGCTGGGCCTGGGCTACAGCCCTGCTCTTCCTCTTCCCCGTTCATGTAGCAGCCACTGCAACAAAGCTGCTGTGCCCTACAGTGAGCCGTGAGCATCTTCAGGGCTCCTTCACAATTCTGCTCATCAACTAGAAAATCAGTTTTACTGAAACCCAGCCTTACAGCTATATGGAATGCAAGGAATGAGATTAAAAGGGATTATATATTTCTTTCAAGCAATGAGGCTTGATAGCTCCGACAGGCATCGCCTTAACATGTCCTCCACTTTGTTTGAATAGATATTACCCCCCAGCTTTGAGTGCAAAGGTTTGTAGGGATGAGCCATATGCTATGCAGTTCAGATTTCATTTCTGCTTATTGTTGACACAATTCGGAATGGTCTTTTGGGTGTTTGCAGGTTGCTGAGATTTTTCTGTATCTTCAGGCAAGACTGATTACAAGTAAACACCCTGGAAGGAGAAGGAAAGCCTTAGATTTGAGTGGGATAGATGTTGAATCCAAACCTCCCTCCAGTTTAAGCAGGGAAAAAATTCAGAATTGGGTTATCCATTACTCTAACAGTTCCAGGCAAAAACCATTCACAAGGTCCAGATGCCCTCAAAACTGGGATGCAGGCCTTTGGCTCAGACTCTCTAGTTGTTTCTGATTGGGTGTTCATCTGATTGCAACAGGATCCATGTGGCTAATAAATACAACCAGTTGTACCAAATAAAATGCATATATTTTATGAGATGTCAGAGGAACAGGTCTTTTTCAGGAGGCTGTTCCTCTGACATGAGCAGACTCCAGCAATCCCCAGCCAGCCATTCCCTGACACATCACCAAGGTACCCACATGACTCAGACTGCCCCGCACCAGGCGCAAAGGCAGGGAAGCATGTACAAATTCACAAGCCTCGAGCGGACCTGATCCCAGCAATGTTCCTCTGCCGATATTCATCTTATTCCGGAAGCTTTGCTGGAGCAGATGCCCCTGTTCCCCAGCCTGGGGACACAGCATTATTCACCTTACTGCTGGAAACATTTCCCACGCTGTACACGTCCTGGAGATACACAGCCACAATGGTTATCCTGGGATCCAAAAACAGCAGTGTCACTTTTAAAAGCAGTATTTGCAGGGCAGCACCAGAGACACCAGAAGCCTTGGCCACTCCACTGAACACTGTAGAACACTTGTGCACTCAAGCACCCCACGTCCCATCTTCTTACATCTCCACCATGGCAAGGCATCAAATCCAGCCAAAATTTCCTCCTCTTCCCTTCAGCAGAGGAATGCTGGAAAGGCACAATCCTTGCGATGGACGGATTTACACAATCAGAAGGAATTTAATTCATGTTTAATCTGCAGCTAATGACTACAGGTTCCTTCCAACTCTGTCCCCTTCCAATTTTTCACTGGTAAATTGCTACAGTTTGCATTTGAAGCTCTTCACAGTAGATTAGTTAACATTATGTTTTTATTAAAGCCGAAGTTAATATCCTTATTCTCTGAAGGAGGCCACTGGGGTTGTTGGAATTATTTTTTCCCCCTTCAGGTTTTTTTTTCCCTCCAAACTAAGAGCCTTATCCGCCGAGTTAGAAACACAGACCCTGCAGACCCCCAGCTGAAAGCTTAAGGGAGCCCCAACCAGTTAACTCTTAAATGATTATTTACATTGGAATATAAAAATTACTCTGCTGGATCAGAACAGAGGCTTGTCTACTCGGTATCCTGCCTCTGATGGTGGCCAGCTGCTCTAGAGCAGGGCTGGTCATAAGTTTTCTGTCAAAACTTCACTGACTTTTTTTTTCCAGTACATAACATTCTTCACAAAGCAGACAGCTTCCTACAGAAAATGTTGACTTCACAATGAAAAAACAGAACTCTCTAACCTGAATGATTTCGTATTTGGGGGACAAAACTTTCCGCTTCCTGATCACAGATAATTGGTATTCAGTGAAAAGTCAAAAGTAGGGGCAGTGGGTGGGAGGAAGGAGTCATATGAAATGCTGTCCCTATTCATCAGCATTTTCCATTAAAATATTCCCAATTTATAAGCTATTCCAAAAATATCTTCAACTCCGACCTGGAGAAAGCTTCAAGAATTGTCAAAATAGAAAGTTATGGTACAATTTTCTCCATAGAAGTTTCTTCTAAACCCTACAAAACAAACGGCTACAATATACCAAAGAATGAGCTTTTGTGCATTACTGAGCTTTTCTAAACTGACGAAGTCATTCAAAGATGTAATCATATGACCAACACTACCGAGCGCTCAGGTGTGAGTTATGACCACAGCCTGCCCCAGACTGGAGCTCACACCTGCCCCAAGCCATGCCCCCAGGAAGCGCTTCCCACCCCGCCATCCCTGGGACCCAGCGGGGTGGTGTTGGCCAAGAGACAGAAGGATGCAGACGGCTAAGGAGGAGGTTTGCACCTCTGCCACAGCGGGTCCACTACGCAAGCGGTTTTGAACCAGCCTGCAGACAAGGGGGAGTTACTGAGCTCTCACAGGCTGCTCCCACACCCGTTTGTGGCTAGAGCTCTGCCTCTCCCATGCCATTTTCACAGATTTCCCCCCCCCGCCCCGCCCCTCTTCTCACACTTTCCTTCCCCATCTCTGCACATGCCAGGACCAATGCTTCTCAGTCCCACATTACATCCGGCTCTGTTCACCCCCACACGTCGCAGTACAGGTCCATGGCATCAAAAAGTCTCACTTAAATCAGTAAGCTGCTCTTTTGAAGCTCTTTCTGTCCATGGGATATTTCTATCCCATGCCAAGAACTCCTCAAGAGCTTCCTGCCTTCCCTTCCCTCTCTTCACACACAGCCTGTGACACCAGACAGACCCAAACTGGGTCAAATACCTGGTGTCCTTTACACCGATGTAAATCACAAGCAGCTCCTACAGCATCAGCCGCATCACTCTGACATTAACCCCCGACCCAGCCAACACTAGCACAGCCAGTTCACCCATCCCTCACGCCTGCTCCTCCAGCTGCTGGAGTTTCTTTATCATTGGTAAAGCTCTGCGCAGATAAATGAATGACCTCTGACAACCGGCTGCATGGATTTAACCCCCAGCTCATCACTGCCAAGGAGGAGGCAGGGGGTCAGGAGCATCCTTCCTGTCCTAGAGCACCGCACAGGGGAACTTATTAATGAACGATCTGAATACAGCCAGGAGAGGCATCAACTGGCAACAAAACCAGAAAAAAAGAAATCCCTGGGAGCAAAGAGTGGAGCCATCATCATCTTATGGGGAGATTTAGGAGACAGCTCTAAATCCCACAGTGATCATCTATTCAAGTTCATCTCTTCAATCAGGAGAGCTAGAAATTACCTTTTAAAAAAAATAATGCTGAACTGTCAAATAAACATGCGATGAGGTTTGAAGAAACAGCCAGTTTCTCTGGGCTCTCCATGAAAGGAAGAGGAGCTGCCACGCTGCGCCAGAACACTTCTGGACCTGTTCCTGCAGAGCCACGGGGCTGAACGAGGGTGTGCAGCGGCCACAGCTCGCTGCTGTTAGGCAGTGGAAAATCTCTCATAGAGATGGATTTTGACAGAGGAAATAGCTTTTCAAATGGAAGCGTTCAACCCCTGAAGTTCATTTTCACAGAACTTTTTTCAGTTTAATCAAAACAACTGGCGGGAATGAATCAGTTCTAGCAGTTACAAGTTCTGAAATGTGTCGTCCCCAACTGATCCAAAACTCAAACTATGCGAGATGTTAACACCAGAAAAATGTTTGTTCACCAGTGAAAACTGCAGAAATTGCACAGAAAGAGTACAGTGATAGGCTCAGGTCCCTTCCCACCTCCACAACCACAGCTACTGGGACAGGATGGCTCCACTTCGCAGCCCAGGCTGGCTTCAGCTTCGAGACACGCTCTTGCCACCCGCAGCTGCAAGCTCCATGCTGCGGGTCACGCAGAGCTGACTCACGGTCTGGGCCAGGCTGTGCAGGGACCGCTAGGAACCAGTGAGTAATGCCAGCAATATGCAGGTTTTCTGCCTCTGAGTCCACTCATGATGCAAATTGCAGCGCTAGCCAAACCCCAGGATCTGCCTCTCTCCAGATAACCTGACACTCTTGTGCACCGTGCTTTTTTAATTAACCTTGGAACAGCTAAGGGGCCTTTTTTTTTTTTGCCAAACACCCATATTTTACAGGGATGGTGACAAGCTAATTAACTTAATTCTTATGACACCTCTCAGTGAGGTGAGGCTAGGGTTGGCTAGCTCTGCAATGCAGTGTTGGGCTAATTAAAAAATAATTACTACTTCACCAAGGACAAGAACAAGAAGTTAATTAAAAGAATGAGATGTAGCCTTAATGAAACTCATCAGATTGTATTTGTTCAGACATCCCATAGCCAAATTCCCCCTATTAGAATATAAATCCACGTTGTCTCCATCTTCACAAGTGTTTGCAAATGGACTCCCCCTCTCCCCCTCCTCCCTTTTGCCATTCCCTGGCAGAAATATGAATTATTTCAGGAGCAAGAGAGTAAACTTGGGCTGAGATTTAACACCCCCTCGGGGGCTGAAGGATAAGATACAGATCTCCACATACTATCTGGGATTATTTGCAGTGCCTCAAAAGCCATGCTCTGCGTGGAGGCTATGCCACTCATTTTTACCAGTGTCTCTGGGTAATTTGGGAGCACACTGATCGCAGCATGGGAGGGCTACCAGGCACAGCACGCCTCTGTCCAGACAGCATCCTGAAAGACTAGGAGAACGATACAGAATAGGAGATCTGCAGAAGAATTGAGTTTTCACCTGAAAAAAAAATGGCTCCTGGTCCAGATTCAGACCTTTTGCTACATCACTGGACAACCTGCTACAGCAACCAAACAAGCATTAGCTAGGGATGAAATCCTGCTTCTGAACAGTTTGCTGTTTCAGGTTCATTTAAGACCTTCACAAGTTCAGGTCAAATGCCTCTAATGGTTCCATCAAGGGAAAAACCTGAAGTTAAATTTTGAATAATTCACTTCTAGATGAGGAGCAGGTGCCCCGGAGTTGAGTCATGCTGAATTTTTAAGAGAACTTCATTCTTTTTTTTTTAAATATATTTTTTTAAACAAGAGTGTTTAGCCAGGAGTTAGTGTGTTTGGCAAGAATATTTATTTACTTTTTTGATACTGACGAAAAAGCACTACGGGTCACACCAAAACAAAGAGGATTTTCCCCTTGTTTTTGCACCAGGACTAACATGAAAACCAGTTTTGCACATCACAAACCACATCCCCAACCATTTACATACGAAGGCACTGCACCTATATACGTGGCTCGTCTTAGACATACCCCAGCTCATCTCCCTTCTGGCATGCAAGAAAAACAACGTGCCTTTCTCCAGGATGCGTCCAAGAGTCCTTGGCACAAGAGCACAAGATAAAGAGACAGACCAGCCATGCTGCTTAACAAGGAGCTGGGAGGACCTTCAAATCATGCACTAACAAGCAAGACATGAGACTGAGCAGACCAGCATGCGAGGCATTGATGGGGAATGGGCCTGTTCACATCATAGCTCTTTCTGCAAACCAGGCAAGAAACTTCATGTGCTGGTGGGATCTGTTATGTGAGCACATTTAGTTGCTGAAAGTCCCAAAGGAAGAAACAGGGTGAAGAAGTGGGGGGTGAACAGAGGGGTCCTCACACACACAGCATCACCTTCCTGCACGTGAGACACCATGGCAGCAGCAGACACAAGCTGCCATTATCCAGCCAACACTCCTTTCCGGCTTTCAGGGTGCAGCGAGCACACCAGACACTCAGCCCCCAGCAGGGAGCAGGCATAGCTCTGCCTGGAGCCCACCAGCTAGCCTCACCACCTTCAAACATCTGCAAGGCCCACACAGGAACCAGAGGGAAATCAAACGGAACTTCCTGCTCAAGCCACTGTACAACTGCAGCCAAGCTCTCCCACTAATTGGCATCATTACAAATGGGAATCAGAGTCAACTCATATTATAGATAGAATAATGATAGAACAGTTCGTTTGGAAGGGTCCTACAAAGATCAAGTCCAACTGCCCGACCACTTCAGGACTAAGCAAAAAATTAAAGCATATTATTGAGGGCATTATCCATATGCCTCCTGAACACGGACAGGCTTAGGACATCAACCACCTTGCTACAAAGCCCGTTCCAGTGTTTGACCACCCAAAAGGTAAAGACATTTTTCTTAATATCCAGACTGAACCTCCCCTGACGCAGCTTTTTGACATTCCCGTGTCTGTGCATCCTGTCCCTGGTCCCCAGGGAACAGAGACCAGCACCTCCCTCTCCACTTCCCCTCCTCGGGAAGCTGCAGAGAGCAGTGAGGTCGCCTCTTGGCCTCCTCTTCTCCAGACTAGCCAACCGAAGTGTCCTCAGCCACTCCTCATAGGACATGCCTTCCAGCCCTTTTATCAGCTTCCCTGCCCTCCTCTGGAGGCTTTCAAGCACCTCAACATCCTTTTTATACTATGAAGTCCAGAACTCCACACAATAATCAAGGTAAGGCCACACCAATACTAAATATATCAGCAGAATCACCTCTTTTGACCAGCTGGCTATGCCGTGTTTAATGCACCCCAAAATGCAGCTTGCCCTCTTAGGCTAGGCTTTCTGAGAGTCCGTCAGATGCAAAACGTGCCAAGCACAGCTTCCAGTTGGGCACAAGTCAACACAGCAACCCCATCTCACCTAGGAGAAATGCTTCCTGTGGGTCACAAGGGTCCTCACTTGGTCTCAGCTGCACTGGCGGCAGGGCCATGCCCACAGCCAGATGCACTACAGGACAGGGCAGGTCACTAACCGAACACTCCTGCTGTGCTACGGCCACGTACTTCCCAGCTGCCAGGCAGAGCTCACATGCCAGCACTGCAGGACACTCCACGGGATCTCACAGCCCATTGCAAGGAAACTCAAAGCCTCAGCACCGTACCTTGTCAAACACCACCGCTGCTCAGGACTGCCAGCAAATGCTACTTGAGCCTTACTAGGGAGACAGCAGCCATAAAGGCACCTGGCTTCCAAGGTGGTCTTGCAGACTTCAGGGAACTTGCTGTACAAGATGGACACTGCAGCCGGGGGCTTCTGAGCCAGCTGACTTCAAAAGGACCTGCACTGGAAGTATTCTCTATGGCAATTCTGTTTCTCATCCATCCAGAGCTTTCCTGAACGTCAAAATTTCACATTCAGGCCACTTGCCTCTCACAGTCTACTTCTTACCATCTCAATATTCCTCAGTATGTTTCCTCCTCTCCCATCTAACACCCTTTGCTCCCTGGAAAGAACAACTATAAAGCTGTTTTGCAGCTCCCCATACATCTGTCTGGATGTGCATCCGTGTGCTCTGACATAGGTGCACACAGCACACGGACGTGTTCAGACATAGGTACCCATGCAACTACATCATCATGGTGTTATAGACTCATCTCCTGCTTTCGGCTGTACCAGTGTGCCCCAAAGAAGGTCAGCTAAGCCCACCTTCTTCCTCAGGTTCCCCTTAGAGAAGACTTTTTGCTAGAGGAAACACCAATCTCTAACACATACCATTCGTTTTTGCCACTACCTCATCATTTCTATTTCTTCAAGAGGGCTTTCACTTCAATACCTCCAGAAACCAAGGATGATGAAACAAGTTTCCCAAGGTCATTCAGCCAGTGTCCTCCAAACTGCAGGGCTGCTGAAGCCCACTTTAGGATGCTATCAAACAGCTCTGACCCACAGGGGTCTTAGACTTTTTGAAAGGATTATCCACAGATCTTACCTCATTCCAGGCAGTTTCAATCCAGCAGAGATTTACTGGCTTCAGCAGATTTACCAGAGTTACCTTAGTACAAGCAGGAGCAAAACTACTTCCGTCTCTCTGACACTACTCACAGGAGGCTGAGCACTTGTGGTCTGAGCAGCATGGACCAGTGGGTCAAGAATTAGGACACAGGAAATCTCTTGCCCATTATGGGATTTACTCTCTGGCCTCATGAGCCTCTGCAAAGTACCCCTCTATGCCCCAAAACAGTGTCCATGAAATAGACCCTTCAGTGTTTGCTTAATTTTTGAGATCTCTGAGGAAATGCTGCCTTGAAGTATCACTACCAGCACAAACAAAACACTGTAGGATGCGCAGCTTTGCATTTCTAACATCTTCGGTGTGAAGTTAAGAGCTGCTCAAGCCTACAACTTCAAAAGGTCAAAGATGGGGCCCATTTGGAGTCAGGGCTTCAGCTGAGGAGTGGGAAACTCAAGCAGACACCTCAGTGCACTTCAAGAAATTAGTATTTTCTCACACTTCAAATGAGACGATGATGCAAGGAGAAGTCAGCCAAAATACCTTGGAAAAGCCCAATGGTGATTATGTGAGGGGAAAGGGTTGCACAGCTTTCACTACACTTCAGCACTGGGTGGGAAAATCCGCAATTAAACCAGAAACACAGTACCTGTAATCATCAGGGGAGAGAAAAATAGCCAGGAATGTAAGTAGAGGAAATTGATTCTTGTTGTAATCAAGTGTCTTCCTCCACTTCTCTCCTCAAATAGGAATCTTATTGTAGTTCAAGTTCACCACAGCTTGACAACAAAAATCTCACAGCTGACCTGGCTCATACCATCCCATTTCAATTAAGGCTGCTAGCAAGGAAAGGCATTTCACAGAAGGCAAAAAAAGACTTGGTTTGAAACCAAACCCTTCATCCTAAAAAGGAGCTTCAAAGCAATTCAACATCAGACCACTGGAGTATAAGCATCAGCTGCTATATGAAGATTTCTATCCAATTTTGTTCCATGACAGCACTAAGAAGGAAAGCTGCTGTTGCTTTGGATGAGGTTTTTGGTGGTCAGCTGAGTCATGCGGTGGCATGACTGACTGGTCTTCTCCTGGAGGGAAGCGTATGTGAAAGCTCCTCCTGATCTGGCAGATGGAGGAAGACGAAGCAGCAGGTTGTGCCTCCACTTCTCCAGTGAGCAAAGACAAATGGCTCTGCTGCCAGGGGAACACGTCCTCTGCAGGTCCACTGCCCCATCGCTGCCGTTTGTCAGGTCAGACGGACCAACTGACCCCAGCTCTCCGATTTGTTCTTTCTGACTAGCAGTATTTATTTCTGGAAAGGTTACGAGAAGACCTGCACTACACTTTTTAACCCCCACCAACCAGTGCTTGCTTTGTGCTCTGAAGAACAAGGGTTTGTGCCATTTGTAACTGCTGAAGCTGGCAATGCTTATTACCCACCCAGCTGTGAATACCACAGAATCAGGACCCAGCCAGCCCATAGGTGACAGGCAGGGTCAAACTAAGCAGAGCTTTGGGGGGGGCCAATCCCAAGGCAATGTCAAGATAAAATACACAGGCATAAATGAGGAGGGAGTCAACTAAAATTCTATTATAAATAAAAATAATAATCCTCAAACAAGCTGTTCCCAAAGAGGCTAAGCTTCTGCATCCAATTTGTATCACATTCAGACAAGTGATGTTACAAAGCCGTGTCCATATATTATACAATTACAGGAATGTGGCTTTCATTACGTGATTAAAGCACTCCTTGTTATGACACAGCCCACACTACCAGCAGATGTTCGGCCAATATGTACCGCAGTCCTGTGCGCTGTGGGTGCCACATTGCTTCTGCTAAGGCCACGCAAGGTAAGCGGGAAGCTGAATGGGCTTCGCTAACACGAGGAACGGGACTCCCGCAAGACCCTGCCAGCTCCGCAGCCCTTCCGAAATGTTCGCCTTGTCGGCACGAGGAAAACAGACATAAACCAGATGGTCAAGCGAGTATTCCCAGCAAGGAAGAGAACACATTTGCAAGTGATGTGAATGAAAAGGAGCCCATATCACACAGGCTAGACACTGTGTCTTCAGGAAGGACCCTGCACTCCGCGGATACAGCGCTCCTCTCTCCCATTCAGAGAAAAGCCAGGAGGAACTGTACTGAAAGCCACAGAAATTTGCAGTTGTGTTAACAGTTACCCAGGGGAATAAAAGACTGGAATTGAAGTGTCAGTAGTAGAAATATGACCTCACTTTGGAGCCCTATGTCAAACTTTGACTTTTCCTTCCAAAAAAACAGGGATGGACCAGGAGCAGTCAAAACCGAAATCCAGATTGCCCACAAAACTGTTTTCATGTCAGTATATTGTAAGTTACGCCATTTCACTTCTTTCCCCAAAAAGTTCTTATTTCTTAACTTATTTATTAAAAATATCACAAATATTAAGAGGATCAAAGACTGATTTATTGGTAACATAACAGGTGAATAGTCATTTCAATACTCTTTAGGTGGTTCAGATGCAGCTTGTTTTTTAATTTTAAATAGACATTACAGATGAAAGGTATTTGTAAATGGTATTTTTCATTTTTGTAAAAAGCTATTTTTCAACAGCCTGAAAGTTCCCCACCCCCCTAACTTCAGAACATTAACTAGGCATTATAGATGAAGACAAGGCTCAAAACTGAGCAGAGGTTGGGGCTACACAAACTTGGACACAGCCTGCACTTCCAGCGATACCAGAACAATGCCACAAAACTCTTGGAAAGTTCACACAGTGGGAACCATTTGGCATCCTTCCACAGCAAGAAGCAGTAAAGGACATGGCTGGATATATCCACATGCTGGATGGGGCCCTAACAGATGCCATGACCTAGAGACATAGCCATGCACCAGCAGCTGTATCTCTGAATATCACACTTGGTTATACACAGTCTCCCTTCGTTCCTGCAGCATGCTTCAGCCCTCCCAAAAATCTCTAGCTCCTCCTCACTTACATTCCCTTCACATCTCGCTGGCCCATGCTATTCCTTCACCAGTCCTTCATGTAGTCTCTCTGCAGGGTTTTCTCCCCATTACTCTACACCCCAAAGGCATCCCTGCAGTCTCCCACTAAATGCCAAGGCTTCTGTAAAATGAAGACAAGTTTTTAGCAATCAGAGGAGCCAATTTACAAGTCATCACATCCTTCAGTTGTCATTTATGCCTCTTTCCAGCTGCTCCAGCAAACACCCCTTTTCAGTTTTGTTTTACTTTTGTGGTGCTCATTTAGCAGCCGCATTCAGCACCCCTCCACAGAATTACACTCATTTAATTTCCCATGTGAATCTGTTGACTGTTTGCAGGGGTTCAAAACAGCAGCACTCCTACGTATTTCATGAGCGCTTCATAACACATCTGTTGGGCACTGATGGCAAAGTTGCGTCTGAACCACAGGCTCTTAACTCTTCCAGAGAGTTCAGCTAATATAAAGAATTCACTTTTTGTTGAAATCTGCCCTAAGGAGAGGAACTGGAGAAAAGGATCTGAATTCACCTTTGCCAAAATGCCTCACATGTTAACTGTCAGCCAAAGTTAATCCAGAATCAAACAGAGCTCATTATATTTCTAATACAGCTCCCTGATGGGCTCCCTCCATTTGGCCTACAAGACAGCCCCAGCTCCTAGCCACAGCACACAGCCTAGACCCAGCTCAAATTTCCAGCTCCCACTGAAATACTTGCATGATCCCAGGCTTTATTTTAGCTTAAGCTGCACAGACCATGCGATCAGCTGTACAAGCCCCATTTTCAAATCCTATTCACTAGCACCTGAAATTGGCTCTTGATCAAAACACAGCTCAAGCCCAAGTCTTGCTTCTATACTGCCTTTCCCAGCAGAGAGCCACTCCCTTCTTCAAAAGCCATTTTATGCTTCTTCATTTCTAAGCTTAACACAAGACTTCACTTAAAAGAACAAAGAAATAAGTATAAAACTCATACTAACTGAACAAGGATATGCTTATTTCAAAACTGTTCAGGCATCTTGCCCTGAACATGAGCTTAGACAAGCCTGGCAATGCTATCATAGAAATTCCTCTGTTAAGACATACCTGCAGGACATGCACTGAAAGAAAAGGTATTTTATTCATTTGTCTAAACTGTTATTCTCTCCAGGCCAGCGAGCAAGCAGCATTTTGTGAGGATAAATTAGGTGGTACTTTTATGCTATAACTGAAAAGAATAAACTCTGTACTTTATTTCCACGTCTGCTTTTAGAACATATATGTATATATTTTTTATAGGGTAGATATCTACAGACATATATTGCATTGTATAGACAGGGACAGAAATAGGTTAGCACACCACAGCATACGCTAAATGAGAACTACTTCCCATGGAAGCAAATACGAGCATATAACAGATCTGTATTAGGACAGAGAAGAACCGAGGATGCGTACTGTAAGAAAAGGGAGGGGAAGAGTGTGTATAATAATTCATTTAGCATCCAATCCATCTAAGGCATTTGACAAGCTGCCTAGCAGAGCCCTTAATCCAAGAGCAGACTGACCAGCAAACTCCTCCATTTCTGATTGCCCAGCCAGACACCTGAAAGGGGCCCAATATTCAAAGGGCAAGAGCTCAGCACATTGCAATAAACAGCCCCCTCTAAAACGCGTTGAATAAGGCATCAAAGCTGAGGCACACAACATCACTAATTGCTTGTGAAAATCTAAGCTTCGGTGCCTGCAAACACTTAAGTACATGTATAATAGAGTCCTCCTGTTGACTCGGTGGTTGGCCTTGCTCACATATGCTGGGAAGTTCCTGCAAATGCACATGCTCAGGATGGGGGAGTGCTATTAATAACAATAATATTGAGATCTCACATAGCCTGGGGCACGTCAAAGCTAGATAACTATACAGGAAGGTGAGTCAGGAGAAAATAACCTCCCTCTTTCACAAAGCAATTTCACCCTGACAAATACAGCATAGTGAAAAAACAGAGGAAGTAAACTAGTCCGGAACAAATTACATATGACAGAAAACCTGCAGTCATTGTAGGCAGCTCTGAAAATCACTGCCCAGTGGTCAAAAATCAGCTAACTAAACATGAGCACCACGAAATCCAAGTGAGAGCTGCACAAAGTCATAAGATGCGCTCCGTGTACACTCTGCCCTGCTGCAATACCCTGTCTGCACCATTTCAGCCAAAGCAGAATGGGAACAGAGATTCAGAAATGACTCCTGTTTAACAGTATGAATGACTTTAGTTCTGGTTGGATCATCACACAAGGGGAGATCAGAAAAATAACGATTCTTTCATTTCAAGATCCTGTAGTTATAAAACAGCTTAAAAGCAGTACAAAGAACGATGCACAGCAAAGATGAATTCCACCATCCTATTTGAATTTTCTCACCATGCAAAAAACAGGCCTTTTAGAGGAACGGAGGCATGCCACACCTGAAAAAGCACCTCTGAGACCACATTCACCAGCTATGTCCACTGTTCAACCTCAAAAGCAAAGCCAGTGTTGGATCAGGGGATACCAGGTAAAATACTAGGGAAAAAGCCCTTAGAACATCCTCTTATGGGCTGGCAGATGGACCGGACAGGACAGGAGGAAGGTATTTCCCACCCCGCAGAATCTTCATGACAAAGAATTGTCACATTTGCAACCATTTTCATCACCTCCTTGCAATAAATGGGAGGCAACCTCCCAACTGCCTTGAATATCTGAGCTGCCAGACTTGCCCCAAATTATAGAAGAAATCAATTGCGTTAAGAAACAGAGCACAAACATCACTTGTCCTGGGCAACAGCCAGTGGATCACTTCCCTCTTAACCTTGAAGCCCTCACAGTAAGGTGAAATCATCTGGAGGTATGTTCCACCATAGCCAAGACCTCTGAAGGACACTATGACAGAAGCGTCCACACTCATGGGCAGAAAACATTCACTACGACTCCTCTCAGCTGACTTCGCCTTAGCTTAGGTACTTAGCCTTGATGCTGTCTAAAGGTGTCTCCATAATTGAAGTAATAACAGGTCTCAATATATCTTAACGGGGTGAATAACGTTTGGAGACTCCCATGTCTCTCTCCACTAACAAGGATGTCTACAGGACCAGACAGTAATTTCTACTGGCTAGGATCAGGTGCACTGAAATCCTTCCCAAGTGAAGCTAACAAAATTAAGTGTTCTCTGCTGACATGTTACTGTAAACATTCCCCCACTAACAACTCTTTTTGGTCTTTTTCCTAAAGTATCTGGTTCTGGCCACCACCAGCAGCAAAGTGCTAGACTCTGTGGAAATCAGGTTTGACCAAGCGTGGGAATTCCTGTGTACCAATAAGTTAGCCTTTGATTCGTGGCATATTTCAGATTAAAGTTCCAAGGAGCTACAAGGGGAGAGGGAATTCTCCATTTCAGTCCTGAGGGCTGCACTGATTTATTATTTCTGGCACTATATAGTGCATTGTTTGGTTGAGATTGGCTGTTAAAATCCAAACTTATGAAATATAATATTCCTCTGGAAATGTACCATTCTGATTTTTTTTTTTTAAATAGTATTTTTATTCACAGGAAGAGGCAGGAATGGTGGAATTAATATAGTAACGATGTTCTAAACCATTTCAGCTGGTAAACTCAAGTAGGTTAATGTTGTATTTCCATTTGGCCACTTACTCCTGTAACCAAAACTAAGATGAGACCCTTGTGAGGATTCTGACAAAATAATTATGGGGAGGTGGCTGTGCCTCTTCACAATAAATTAAAGGCAAAAACACCAAAATGTTCCAGTCCTCAATGTCTTCTCACTTTAGCACTGCTCAACAGCTAAAGAAGGGTAGCTAAACAAGAGATGATCTGAACTCCAGTATGTAAGTGAGCCAGAAGGAGGTTCACAACCACAGGCCCTTCCAGGGAACAGATCAGTCCACAGTCACCTCCGAATGACAAGAGAGGCTGGCTCAGGAGAGACCTTGGCAGATTACATAGGTATACAGACACCAAAAGTAACTCAGAGGTTGACAGACAGCAGAACGGTGGATAACTGGAGTTTTCAGAGCTGCATGCAGTACCACCATCCTGGTTGATCACCTGCAATTCACACTCATTGCTAAGCTATTAATAACAGCTTGATTTAATTCAGAGACCAGATCTTCAGCTCATACTAATCAGTGTCACTTTACAGCAGTTAGCAGATGGGATCAAGCATGCCACAGGTGAGATCCAAGCCACCACTTGCCAACTGCAACCACTGTCTGGGAAATCTGGTCAGGAATTTGCAGTACAGGTAACAAGCTGTTTTTAGGAATTGCCCCCCTTTCCCTTCAGGTGGCTTTACCCTCTGCTTCCCCAGACTGATCAGGTTCTCCACCCTCCCACTACCACAGAGCAAACACAAGAGGAAAGGAGCTGAGCACAAGCAGAGAGCAGTGAAAGCCTGCTCTAACCCTGACATGGCATTTTGCTTATCCAACATTACAGACTCTACTAAAGTATTTTCAAAAGGCTGAGAGATGCATCTCCTGCGAGCAGCACCAAAAGCAAGTCCCCACACTGGTAAATCCCCCTGCCCTGGGCTGCACGCTGTGGTCCCCTGCAGCCTCTGGGGCTGGTGACAGCTCGGTGGGCTATAGGACTGCCACCAGGCCTCAGCCAGCACAAGCCTGAGCCTCTTCTGACACCTAGTGCCCAGAGAGCTCAGAGCCTGGGCCAGGGCAGCACCAGCCTCTAACCGCAGCAGTCGGGGACACCGCCAACCCCGCACCCCTCACCCAGCATCCTGGCAGCCACAGGCTCCCCGCGACATAGGCAAACCACGTCACCTTAACTCCGTGTGTTTTGGAGCAGTGTCAGTTTTGCAGGGTCACCCTACCGTTAGATACATGCTTCAGGCTACTCGAAATGGTGTCTGTATAGAACCCAGGTCAAAAATCACAACTTTGCAGAACTGAGCTTTGCTTTTGATTTTAACGGGATACGGGAACACACCTTTTCCTTGTCACTCTTGCAGGATTCTCTGGGTGTAAACACTTAATGGAAATGTTCCTGGAATTGCATTTCCATGAAAATGTGTGATCCCAGAAACATTTGCATGAGACAATAGTCTGTAGCTTTGCAGCATCCAAATCCAGATGTTTCTGGTGAGAAAGAAATGATGACCTGAGAATTAAACCCAGGCCCCTTGGCTCCCCTCCAGATGCTCTACCAGCTGCTCACACCAAGTCCCCTCTGGTCAATTACTTTACTTGATGCTTCTAATCAACAATATTATATATGCGATGCTATAAACTTTTGTATTTAATATTAGCTCATAACTCAGCATCCAAAACCAGATGTTTTTGGTGAGAAAGAAATTGATGACTTATCAGAGGACTGAACCCAGGCCCCTTGGCTCCTTTCCAGACAGTCTACCAGCTGAGCTGCAAAGCTAACCAGTTACCTCCCGCTCCCCCTGCACAGTTTCTTTTCATGAAAGGAAAAGGATTTCACATCTCCCAGCACAATGTGCAGGAATATCTGAAAGATATTTTTATAAACGCTTATAAACAGTATAGCGCAATGTTGCTTTGAGGCAGAACACACTTTTCCCAGAGAAGGGCTTCACAGACAAGCTCCTCTCTTCCCTAACAGCCAGTCCCCACTGAGGGTTCAATTGCAACTGCACGCAGAAGCAGCATAATAGATGACTAATGGAAATCCCAACTTCTTCAGCATCCCCATGCTTTGGGGAGGATGATTATGAGACACCCTCTGCAAGTCTGCCTTCAGGACAGCTCAGTGGCACATACGATGCAGCAAAATGCGTATGTTAGGGGACTTACAACGGATTTCTGCAGGGCTGAAAGGTGGAATGCAGTCATTTCTGATTTATGGAAATCTTATAAGCTCCAACCCCACAAAGCAGTTAAGCATGTACTTTACTTCAAACCCACAGCAGATGCATTGAATTCAATGCAACTACTCATTTAAAGCTAAGCACATGCTTAAGTGCTCTGCTGTACAAGGCTATACTTTGGGAACCCAGAGCAGATCACAGTATCATACTGCTGCTGTTAATTATACAGGTTGCCCTATCACAGCAATCAACATACTTGTTAAGGACAGAGCATCAACTTCTTAAGTATGGATTCACAGGGCTTGCTTATTATAGAGAAATAAAATGCAGTGAAAAGTAATTTCCATGAAAACCTAAAGCCCAGAGTCTTAAGGGCTTTGTTTAGGATTAGAGACACCATCCACCACAGATAGCATAGAGATCTACAAATATTTGCCCACAATTGTCAGAGGCAACTGTTAAAATATTTTTGCAACTGAAAGGAATCAGGGAAAGGAAGAACAGCATGCTATGAAAATCTATTAGAGAATGTTTTCTGAAGAGGTAATTCTAACTTCCCTAACCAATGAAGATTGCATGCCTCTTCCAAGGAGAAAGTGTTCTTTCAGTCATGACTGCAAACATGCAGGGAATTGGCAGTGGTATTCAGACAATAGGATTTCAATTCTTTTCGTTAATTTGACTGAATTTTAAGACCAAGCACTCACCTTAAATTAACTTAATTGTAACATCGCTGTGCAAACTTCAGTAGGATACAGTATTTATTTACTAGAGCATCTCACTTCATCCAGAAAATGAAATTTGGCAAAAGCTCGGATAGATCGTACAGCTGATGGAAAAAACTATCATCCTCAGTGAAACACATTTCTAAATTTGGCTCTACTTTGAATACTCAGCAGTATCTTGCCAACATTTTCACCATCATCGAAGCAGCTGAAACCAATGCTCATACACAGCATTCTGACTAAATTGCAGTGGCATAGGTAACCTTTCATTACTGAATTCAACTAAATTGATACCTGAAAGTGCAATTCTGTTGAGTCAACTTTCATCAAAAGTTTTGCATCTCTTTGGTCAAAGTGCCCTGATAGCTTCAAGCTATTCAGGAGGATATATTGTACAGAGGATGCTTAGCATAAAGAGGGAAAAGAGAATCTGCATGGTGGGAGGTGACAAAGAAAAGGATTAACAAATTGGGGCGGAGGGAATGCATATAGCATGGACAGAACAACACAGCAAAAAAACATTGACTGAAACAGAGCCTGAAGCCACAAGTCCCCAGGACCATTCCCATGGCACAAAGCATGTGTGGTCTCTCAAGATAAAACTCACTAGTCTTCTGCAGAGGAAATAACATTTCAAAGCTCTCAGTGGCTCATTCTCCTTACACTTACTTCACCAATGTTGGCTATCCAGCAAGCCTTCTCACTGGCACAGGATACATATTAGATCAGCAGCCTTCAACTAAGCCCTGCATTGCCCTTGTGTTCTCTTGCACCTTTTAATCCCCAACACAGCTGTTTCAAAATCTGGGTGTGACTGATTCTGACAGACTCAACCTGTCCTGTTTTAAGCAATACCAAAAAAAATTACAACATAACCTCTCCAGAGCTTCCAACCTCTTGTTTTAACAGATGGATAATTAGATACAGATATAAATATATATATTCAAAAGGAGAATTACATCAATGGAATATCACAGTGTCTGTTCATCCTGGTTGAAGGGCTACTGCAAGGGAGAACAGACTTTAGACACCTGGCCCTCATTTTGTGGTCTGTGTTGCCATACCCATCACCTGTGAGAACTGGGACATATAAGAAGCCCTTTGGGGGCCCTGAAACACCCAGGCATATCTAACGAGGAACAGAGTGCTGGATTGTAGATGCTGGTTTCCACTGGGTACACTGCAAGTTTTCCATTCATTCAGCCAGTGCAGTGATACACCACCCCGTACTCAGGCATTACCCCTCCTTTACACCCACATGCCAAAAGGTGAGACAGCCAAGAGGTGAGAGCCTGCATACTACATCAGCCCAAAGACATGCAAACCAACATGACACCACATCATCCAGACTGTGCTATCTACTTCCAAGTCCAAACAAAGATCTGAGTCAAAATGGCATGAAACACTGCTCTTTCTTAACATCAAAACTGAAGGTGTATGGAGAAAGTGCAAAACAGAAACAAGCAGAGGAATCCCCAAGTCATGATACAATGGTATTTCCTATTTCCTCATTAGGTGGCTGCCTTGAATTAACCATGATTGCACTAAGCCATGATTTGCAAGTTGTCAGTACCAGCTGAAATTGAAAGAAAAATCTAACCCCTTCACAAGCCTACCTTGGTTCCCAGGTCATGCAGAGCTTCAGAGAGGAAAGTCTAGGCCTTGAAGCAGATCTGGAAGCCAAATGACAATGTGTGGTTATAAAAACTGAAGCATTCCAAGGGATTATTCGTTTGTTTGGTTTTGCATTTTAAACTAATACACAACATTTTATGACAGTGTATGAATATAATTCACTTTTATCTTTTCCACAAATCCTTGAAACATGCTCTAATATACTTCCCTTAAAGCCTTCTCTCCACCTCCCAATCTGTTGGTTGTGGATACAATATACACCATGTGAGCAAATCTGCTTGTTGCTCCATATATTTTTTTTAATCATTCACCAACAGGATACTGTCCAGGAAAGAGCAGCTGGAGTCACAGCTGCAAAACTCTCACTAATGTGACACCACACAATCATACTTGAGAGCAAAAGAGTTCTTTGCAGGAGGAAATCGCTTCAGGAGATGTGTGATAATTGAGTGGGGCTCCACCAGACTTCTGGCATTTGAGGATTTTTTTGCTTGGCAAGCTATTGTTGAGAAGAAAAAGCAAGCTCTTCTACCCAAACAAGTTCACTAAACTAACAGAGAAATTTTCAGCATAAAATAAAGTACATAAAGGTATAAAGCTGAAAGGCAGATAGTAAGTCATGAAAGATCCATGTTGCTGCTAGTGTAAGTAGTTACCATACAGTCTCCGGAGGAGATTTTTCCATTTTTCACCAGAAGTTAGGCTAGCCCACTCTTAGGAATGGGTATCACTTACAGGCACGCACAAAAAATCAAAAGTGAAACTGGTATTTTCAGCCAGACCTATTCCCAAACCTTGCAGCCTACAGCTCCCCTGGGCCTTCAAGGCAAACACACAATTTGCACATAGCACACATATGCGTATTTACCCCAAACACACACAATCGCTATATTCACTTGAAACCAGCCTTCCTGGGCCAGAAAAAGCAACAGAGAAAACCAGGCTTTTTGCAAGCTTGATCCTTCAGGAAGACAGAAAAGGAGGGCAGCAGTACCTGGGTCTCAGACCAGGGCTTCTCAGCTCTCTTACCAGCAGTTTGCTGGAGCTTCAGCATGGAAAAAGCCATGGCCAACCTCCAGCCCTGCACAGCCTCAGAAACCTCCCGACCTCCCCCCTCCTCTCTGGGAGAAGGGAAACGCTGCCCCGCCCCTGCCTTTTTATCCTGCAAACCCTCCTGCGGGTCAAGCTGCCCCGTAACCCCTTCCTGGCTGGTCGGCAGCCCTGCCAGCTCGGTTAGGGATGCTCCCAAGGCATGTAAAGGCAGATTCTCCATTATTGCACTCTTTTGGGTATGGTCCTGGCCGGTATAACCGAAATTCAGAGGTTCTGTCTGCTTCAAGTCAGGGTTTGAGCTGAATTCTCCCAAAAGCTGAGGCTAGTAGTGGTTATATGTGATCCTGTCTCAGCAGTGGGGGGGAGTGGGGGGATTATTGAGAGGTCCCCTCCCAGCTTAACATTTCTAAGAATAACTATAAAAATGCAAGACAAAAAAGCATGGACCCGAGGACAAAGTCGGGGCCCAGACAGGCGCATGTATCTTACAGCATTACACACACCGGGTAGCCACAGTAACTCCTGGAGTACCTCGATCTCGGTCGGTGTGTGACAACCTGCAGCTTGGGGACACAACAAGCAGTACCTGTTGGGTGTGACAGACCCAGAGGGTCACATGAGATAGACAGACCCAGAGCATGTGATGGGGGACAACGCAGCACTAAACTGGTAACCAAAACCTACACCACTGAGACAGGCAATAACCTGCCCCTCCCCAAGTGCATCAGCACCCCAGCTGCAGAGTGGTGGGCGCTTTCTGCAGCATCGAGGCCCCCCAGGGGAGACCTGGGGGTGCCCCTTGGAGGGGAGGCAGACCGAAAACGCACAGATTTCATGTTGGCAGGAGAATACTTTCCCCTCCCCATCTGAGTCTTTTAAGAGGTTTCAAGATGCCCAAACAGGATGCCAGTAGGACAGGTTCTCTGAAGGCTGTTGTTCTCTCCTTGTGAGATGAACCCAGACCATGGTGAGAACACCTGGAATTTTACTGGAGCACTGGCAGGAGCAGGAGTTGCAGTTGCAATCAGCTCACTCACCTAATCCACAGTCACAGCCATGCTGCAGCTTAATACCTGACAACTAGGGCAGAAGACAGCAGCAGATTAATTACAACAAGACAAGAGGTATCTGCTCCAACTCACTGTTCCCCAATTCAAAAAAGCAAACACTGCTGTGATTACTGGCTTTGCTTATCGGGAGAACAAAGGAAACCAAGGTAAAAGTTAACCTATGTGGGAATAAAATCCTCCTCTGGCAGTCTGTCTTGAGGAGAGTATGTGGCATAGGAATGGAAGGGGTATGGGGAGAAGAAGAGTGAGGATGTACAGGGCAAACCCTGAAGGGAATGTTGACCCTTTTTTCCCAAACGACTCTGGCTAGCACTGTTTCTACAAGACAGTGGCCTCTTTTTCTGCTTATCCAGTGTCTGCGCTGAGTTGGGACTTTATTTTAAAGTTATTCCACACTCCAATGGGGATGGCACACACTCTGCAAGTCTTTCTCAGCAAAGGTTTGTATACAGCCAGGAGAATTGTCTATAAGCAATCAGACAAGATGCCTATGAGATGTTGTTTCTTTTCTGATACTGCTACTTTCAACCAAGACTGAGAAACTCAACTACAGCCAGAAGGAGCAGAGGGGTGCAGGAGCAGAAGAAAGAACACTGAAGCCTGTTCAGCAAGCACAGCATCATGCTAATGCCTCTTTCTCCATGATCCTTTACCCCATCACACTGTGCACAGGTACCTGGCTGCAAACTTCAGCTGATGCACACAAGACACATCCGCAGCGGGGCTGTCTCCTCAGCCAAAGGAGGCAATTGAGCCTGGATGCAGGTAGAGTGCAGTGCTTAACCACGTGTCCCTTGTCAGCCTGCGCATCGGTGAGACAGCTCCCTGTGCTCTGCCACCACCATTTTTTCCACTTGTTTAAAAGCACATTTATTTCTTGGAAGCCTCTGAACATCAGATGGAACTAATTAAAACCAGCAGGGCTCAGGGGAGCTGGGGGGAAGAGAGAGACATGCAATTTGGTTTCCACTTCAAAGTGGTTTAGCAAAATAAAAGCACTCAGGCCCTCCAATGCAAGTGCATGCCCATGGGGAGGGGAGTGAAGGGGGCACTGAATGCTCTCAACTGCCCACTTCCCCCCCACACTTTCGTTCACCAGGCTCAAAGGAGCTGTGTTTGGATGCTGTGCCAGCTGATTAGTGCACCAGAGGTTAATTGTAGCAATTTCTCCTGTGTACTCCCATCAATTTTGCAGAGTGGCACTGCACAGGGAGGAGGTGGCATGTGTTGTCACAGGCACCAGCCTCCCCTTGTCTGCAGGGTCTGGGATCGCCTTCAGACAAGACAGCGGCTGCTGCTGTGGGATTTCTGGGCAAGTGTGAGGAAACAAAGCTGCTGAGCAGCAAGGCCACAGGCATGGCCCAGCCATTTGAGAGCAGGGCTCCTGTGGGACAGGCCCTTGTCCCAGCATGGAGGGACGCCCTGGGGGTAACCCTGCTGTCCCATGGCCATAGCAGCTTGGCTCCACCATAGCCTTCACACTGGCCACATGGCACTTGGGTCCCCGGTGTGGTGTCCCCGCACGGCACCAGCCTGGGCAACCAAAGCTCCCCGGGCCCTGCCCACTGTGCAGCCCCAGCCCTCACAGCACTGGCCCCCAACATGGCCCCGCCATGGCTCCCAAGCCCCATAGCACTGACCGCCTTCACGGCGGCTTGCACCCCCTGCGCCCTCAGGGCTGCTCTGACAGCCCTGCACCCCGTGGCCAGCCAGGCCCGGGGCCGCCCCGCTGCCCGCCCAGGCCCTGCGGTTCCCCAGCCCTTCCCCTCAGGGAGCCACCGGCCCCAGCCCCATGCTGGCCGCTGCATCCCCTCACCCTGTCAGGGTGGTGAGGCGCCTGGACGAGCCACTCACCAGCGCTGCCCCCGCCTCTGCTCCATTTGGGGCTTTTTGTCCTTTTTTTTTTTTTTTTAAACTTTCATGCAGCGCAGGGCTGCCAGAGCAGCTGCGCCAGGCCCCACCGCGCTGACAGGGACTGATGGGGTCCGTGCCTACCCAGGACCACATGCAGATGCCTTCCTCTCCTCCAACCTTATTTACTCAGCCCTTATTCTCACTGACGAGCATCCCAGCCTCGCTGACGGACCCACACCCAGCTGGTGTCGGGCAGGAGCCAGGGGAGGAGGCCCGAGCCCCCCGCCCGGCCCCAGCCCCACCAGTGACCTGGGCTGGCATGCCGTCTGACTGCCATCCCTCAAGCCAGCCACGTCCCCGCCGCCCTCACCACCTTCTGTTTGTTCTTCTCTGGTTGTGTGCGGCTGGGAGAATGGGAAGGGAAGGAATCAATAAATATTAATTCTGAAAATAAATAAGGAATGAATTGGCAGCTTGCAAGTGGCAATGGATAAAGTGCCCCGTGATGGCCCCATAAAACATCTCTCCACACACCATTTATCACCAAGCCAGTCTGTGTTAGCATCAAGCCTAATTTACTCAATATTAAAAGACATAAACATGGGCATGCAAATTTGGGAAGAAGAGTTTCAGTTGCAATTAAGATTTTAATGTGCTTACATGCCTATGCTTGCTGTTTTCCCTTATTGGGGCTTTTGGGGGCTTATGGCTTGGCCAAACTGCTGGAGCTGAGCGGGATGGGTCACTCAGGGCTTTAGGCTCCCTGGCTCCTTGTGTGTGGTTGCAAAATCCAAAGATCTCTGGAGCGCTGAGTGTCGGGGCACGTCCTCCTGCCCGGGAGCGGCTGGGCTCCTGCAGCATCCGAGGCGCGTGCAGCCTCCAGCTGCTGCAGCCCCCCTGGATGCGCTTGTCCGCACCCCCAGCGCTGCGGCTGCGGCGCTGACGGATGAAGGGAAGCTTTCTCCTTCCCCATCAGCCACAGAGAGCCATTGTGAGCAACAAATTGCAGCCCCGTTGGAGCCTCCTTGGCCACAGCACAAGAAGTGAGGATGCTGGCCCTGCAGTAAAGCCGACTGTGTTTTATTCAGTCGCTTTTCTTTTTAAAAGTTTGTAATGCACTGCCCAAGACATAGTGCAAGCTCTGTATGAGACATGAATAACATTCACTCATGTGACTGTTTGTACAACCGAGGGCATTGCAGGTCAGGCTGAGAAGTGTTGTAAGAATGATGCAAGGCCCCCAGCCTAGACAAGCAGGGCGCACGGCACAGGAAGATAAAGAAGCATTCACAGGCTGTGTGGGGTCCAGCACACAGTAGCCGAAGGCCCAGCAGGTCACAGTTTCTATGCAAGTTCTTGGGGCTGCCCATGGGGAAATGCAGCTCTTTTCTGGCTGCACAAAGTGTCACCATCGAACTTACCTTCGGGAGCACGAGCGAGACCCCCATCAGCCCCACAGAGACAATGAGCGTGTCTTACAGAGAAGAAACCAAAAGAAATTACATGATGGACATGGCAGGGAAAACAGCTAAGCCTTCTCTAAAGCCTTAGTTAGCCACAGACATGTCTCACGTTTTGGTGTCCCTGCTGTAACCCCTTGCATCTGCTGCCTCACCATGCACCTTCGCAGCCACCTTGCAGGGTTCAGGCTCTGCTGCACTGCTCGAGTCCATCTCCAGAGCCTCCTGGTTGCCTCTCCAGGTCCTCAGCAGCTCCTCAGTAGCTCCTACGCACCTCCTCATTCCTTGGCATCAAGCACCGCAGGGAGAAAGGGCCACTGAAGACAGATACAAGTGTAGGTTTATTCCAGCTTTTGACAAAGAGCCTACATCAGATAGCAGTTGTTTTGCTTGTAATTCACAGTAGGCAGAGGAGCTAGAAGCAGCTTTTCCCTTAGTCCACTGAAATATTTCAGTGCACACATTCTGGAGGTCAACATTTCGCTTAATTCATTGGTGAATAAAAAGCCCAGCAGCAGTACACGCAGAGAGAGCAGTGTAGGGGCTGTTTTCCCCTAGTACGAGTTCCTGGAAGCCACCACTGCTGTTTGACAATTGCACAGGCTCCCTCCTTTCTTTCTTTCTTTACTCCCCAGTCCAGTCCATCAGCTCCTGCTGCTGCCCCTCTCACCCCCAGCCTGCCCCATGACATCCAGCCCCCAATTTCCCTTCCCTCTGCATTTCTGCTTGCAGTAGTGTTGTTCTGGTAACCCAATCCACCCCAGCAAAAACAACTTGGCTTTGGGGGGGGTCTTCTCCTTAATTTATGTAGGGTCAATCTCAAAATCGTGCCCCTCTTTTCATCCCTTCCTCCATATAAATCATGTATGTGACATTTTAGCGGAACGCCAGCAAATTGAGCATGATGTTCTTATCACCAGCTTAATAATTTAATTCAAAGGAGCGTTGTACCACTGCACACCAGGATCAAGAGGAAGTAGAATAAGGCCATCCCAATGCAGCAGAGCTCCTCCGAGCTGGGCCAGCATGTCACACAGCCCTGCATTCCTGGGCTGTTCTTCTTTCATTTACAGTTTTATTTGGACTCTGGGAAGAGCCAGCTCAGTGCCCCAGCAGGAGCCAAGAAGCGAAGGTAATGGCTCTGCAATGCCGGATGCTGCTGAAACGCCCACGAAAGGCAGGGCAGCACCTGCGGCTCAGAGGAGCCTTTGCACACAGTGCCCAGGCTTTGCCCATCACCTGGCCAGAGCTGTGCAGGGATCAACGGTGACCAGCGGGGCAGGAGGTGACACAGATTGTGTCTGCAAGTTCCCACACCAGGCAATACCCATCCAACCCAGAGCAATGCTTTATATCCATTTCTGGTGGGAGACTGCGGAAAGGAGAGAGAGGGAGAAGGTGAAATGAGGAGTCTGGGCACTAAGGCACGCAGAGCCAGGTGTGACGGCACGCACGTCTGCACAGTGCGGCTGCACCACGTGCGGCAGTGCGCGCACTGCAGGTGTTTGCCCCGGTACCAGCCTGCCTCCCTGCGCAGGGCTGTGCCAGCTCCCAGCCTGCCAGCAGACCCATGCCACTCATTTCCAGCCAAAACAGCTGAACAAGCCGGTCTCAATTTGTCACTGCGGGGGGGACAGGCACGAGAGCAGCTCGGCAGCAGCAGCAGGAAGGGAGTGGTAAGGAGCCATGGCTCATCCCAGCAGAGCTGCAGCTGGGAAAGGACAGTGTGTGTGTCTGTGCATGCTCCAAGGGATGCTCCCTGCCTCCTGCTTTCCTTAGGCATCATTTCTGGAGGTGGAGTGACCTGTCGATGGAAATGAGACAGATTTGATTGATTATTTGCTGGGAGCTGGGCTATGAACGTAGAAGCCCCATCAGCATGGCTGTCAGCAAAGCTGGAGCTGTGCATCTGCTGGGCGAAACGGTCTAATCAGCAAAGTAAGGTCATTTTAAACAGCCTTCACAGCATTTAAAGCACATCAGGAGCTCAGGGAAAGCACCCAGCTCTCCAGCTAAGAGCCTTCACCGAACCCAAGCTCTGTTTGGGAGCCCCTGGCTCCCCTCCTGTCACCTAACTGCAACATGTGGGGCCAAAGCCCTCCACCCTAGAGCCCACAGTCACTGGGGGGATTTTCCAGCCTGCACTGAAGGCACAGATGACCTGATGTATCTTCATATCTCATAAAGGAGCTGTGAGCAGGCAGGGAAGGTCCAAGTATCCCTAGTTTACATTTCATGAGCCAGACAGTCTCCAGCAGTAGGAGTCACCCACAGCATGTGGGCTTGAAGCATGGCTCAGCTGTGATCTGCAGCCCACAGATGGTCCATGAGCATCAGATGGCCCTCAAAGCACACGCAATTACCAAGCCACATACTTCCTCTCCTGTGCAATGGAAAGGAAGGGTCTGCTCCTAGTTGCTTTCAGTGCCCAGTTAAAGTGTTTGCCATTATAAAGAGTAAATTATGGTTTAATAGAACAATGGAAACATATTTACCAAAGTGTTAAGTGCTTTATCACCCATTTCCAAGCCATTAGAGTCATGCTGAAAAAGTTAAAAAGTTGAGAATTTCTGGGGCACTGCCTGCGGCAGAGATGTGGGTGAAAGAGGAATAAGGCTATGCCGTGGAAAAACAAAACAAAACAAAACAAAAAGCAATTCCTCGGTGCTGCTTTGGTATTTCCTACTTCAGGCCTGGAGAGCTTGTGTTGCCAAAAACTTGTGTGTTGGTGTAAGGAAGACTTCACCTTTACTCACAAACTGCCGCTACCTGCCACTTTAACGATGTCGTCACTCAACTATTTCAGAACCATTTCTTCTAAAAGCTGTTTTTTGTTGTTTGTTTGCTTTTCTGGAAAATGACATCGCTTCATTGTGCACTTCATCTATCCGCATTTCTGTATAAGGAAAAAAAAAAGAAAAGTCAGGTTTACATCTAAAGGAGAGTTTTAAGTTGAAATTTTCAAAAAGAAGAAAACTTTCCATTGACTGTGTGTCCTGGCCTGGAGCTGGTTCTGCCTTTGCTTCTCTGCTTCCAGGTTCGTAGCGTGGGCAATCTCGTCCCCTCCCCAAGGGCACCACTGCTGCAGCCACAGGGAGCTTATCCCCAGCCAGCCCCATGCAGCTCAGGCTCCGCTGCACCCACGGCCGGACCAGCTGGGCTGGAGCTGGCTGGGGCATCCTCTGCC